>PVIA01003892.1:0-153931 GCA_004024845.1 Tonatia bakeri | reverse complement strand
CTCAGCCAAATCCGAGTGGTTCTCTCTTCTATGGCTGCCGTGTCTGGGTTTAAATCCCCATGCCAATCTTCCTCTGCAGCCCCATGTCCGACTCCTCCCACACTCAGCCACACTTGCCCTCAATCTGCTGTCCTTTCCAGCTTTTCTGGTCACCATCATGGGTCTAGGCAAGTGTCACCTCATGTCCTGGAACCAATCTCCTCCGAGCTCCCACGCAAGCGCTGTAACTCAGGGGACCTGCCCCCCAGTCACATCTTGGGGAGGTGTCCCTTTCCATCCCCCTGGCCCAGAGCATGGGCATAGCTATTTAGCATATTCAAGCAACTGGCCCAAGGCTATAGGTATGTTAAATGACCATGCCATGGATTAGCTGCAAAGCTGCCCTGCATGTTCTTGCTCTGTGTGCCCCTTCCCCAACTCACACCTTTGGGGGGGAAGGGGTGAAAAAACATCTTAGAATCTCCTGGACACCTTGAGTTCTGGGCCCCATTTCAAATGTCCATTTGGGGTCCCCCCTCTTGGCTGCACCCTGTAACAACTGCAGGGTGAGACTGTCCCAAATGATCCAGTCCCAGTCCCCTTTTGAGTTACAGTTCCTTCTCCAATTCCTTTTTCTCTCTTCTCACGTTTTACTATGAGTGGAAAGAAGGAAACAGGTCTCATCTTCAACACTTTGCTTAGGCATCATCTCAACTCAATATCCAAGTTCATCCTTTACAAGTGCTACAGCAGGAAACCATTTTTCCTCAACTTCCCACTGAGACCTAGCAAGACTCTCTCTTCCTCTGTTTTCCAGTAACGTCTTCCTTGCTTCCTTCCGAGCCCTCACCAGCAGCGTTAAGAGTGTCCTTTGTACCAACAGTCTTTTCAAAGCAAAAGCATCTGTTTCTATCAATCTCCTCAAAATTCTAACAGCCTCCGGTCACTACCTGATTCCAGACCCCTTCCATGTTTGGGGGTATCTTCTATATTAACTCCCTCGGTATCAAAATCTGCACTGGTTTTCTACTGCTACAAAAATAAACAATTACAAACACAAGAGTTTAAAACAATACCCAATTATTATTTCACAGATTCTGCACATCAGGAGTCCAGGCAGGCTCAAGTGGATTCAGTGTATGCATGGCTGAAACCCAGGTGTCTACTGACAGTGTTTAGAATTAGCAATAATCGCTCCTCGGATAAACTTCATGGGCTATGACATTGCCACTGCGCAAAGCTACGGACAGTGTTTTCATGTGAAACTCAAGGTCCTCTTCCAGGCTCATTCGTGTTACTGGCAGAGTTTAGTTCTCTGCGGTCATAGGACTAGGCTCCCCAATCTGTTGTTGCCAGTTGGTCTCGGGTTACACTGACCTCTTCATTGTCTTGGTCCACCCTGTGCTTATGCCCCCTCCATCTTCACAGTCAGCAATGGTGCATCAAATCCTTCAAACTGGGCCTCAGTTGGTTGGGTGCTGTCCATCCTGCAAACAGAAAGGTCACTGGTTTGACTCCAGGTCAGGGCACATGCCAGGGTTGCAGGTTCTGTCCCCAGCCAGGGCAAAGACAGAAGGCAGCCAATCAGTGTTTCTCTCACACATCGAAGTTTCTTTCCCTCTCGTTCTCCCTCCCTTCCTATCTCTCTTAAAAAAACAATCAAAAATAAAAATTTTTTAAATGCATCAAACTGGGATTTTTCATTTCGATTTAGTGTGTAATTTGTGGACTTTGACTCTGATATAACCTCCCTACAATGAACTTTTCAAGCATCCTGTCGCCTGGATCTGAGAGCATACTTTGATTAAGACATGTTCCTCTCTCCAGCCTCTGGCTTTTACTAGCAAATGGCAGCGCCTTGTTTTCTCAAGTTTCAGGGACCCTGTGAGGGTTTCCTTTATGCAGCCTGTGTGCAAATCTGAAAGGCTTGCTTTTATCTTATCAAACGCAGATTATAGACTGAAGTGCCAGGCACTTACTTGGGTGACGTTTCAGAATTCTTCTGGAAGCAAATAATAAATGTATATAAACAAATACAAGTAATAAAATAAAATAGTCTTCATTTTCATTGGAATTTAGCCAAATTAAACTACCATGTATTATAATATTTGTTCACATCACAAAGATATATTAAATAGGAAATATATTTTGAGAAGTATTTCAGCTGTCAGTGATTAAGTGTGAAAATACTTTTGAAAAATGTTCATGTTGATATACATTTCAATAAACACTAGTTAATTTACTAGTTGGTTTATTAATAATTAACCAAGTTAAGCAAAAACTCTACTTCACTTTCCTCTTTGAAGAAAAAGTTCCTTTCCCACCATGACTAAAGAAGACAAAATTTTTTTGAACCTCCTTAAATTAAAAGAATTTAACCAAAGATAGAGTGACACGTTGATTAAAACCAGAACTTTTTTTATAAAACTAGAAAAGAGAATATTGTCTTATGAATTAATTTGTAAACTAATATTTCATTCAAAGTCAAACAAATCAATCTCTGTTTAACTATGATACTCAAATTTTCTGAGCCTTAACTCTTTAAAATCTTGTTATGTTGAATAAAAATGTAAATGTTGATAAACACAGAGCCTAATCTGAGAAAAGTGTCAGTGTAGATGGATATATTATATATATTTATATGTATCTGGACCGTATTTCTATTTATTCACGTTAAGTGGCTCATTGAATTTAAGGGAAACTGTGTGAGTCAAGGTCCCTTAATCTGGAGTCCTGTGACATAGAAGGGCATTATTCCTTTATAATAACACAGACTTTGTATAAGCTTGCTTTTTTTTCTTTCTGGTGGAGAGTTTAAATTACATGTCAAATTCTCAAAGGTTTCCATTCGTGGTACTCGAAGGATAGGACCATAATACCTTGCACCTCATTCTCTCCGATGATGGAGTATATATTTCACCCCTTGAGTCTGGCCGGTCCTAGGGAACTGCTTTGACCTATACAGCCGGCAGAAGTGACACAGGGAGAGTTCCAGAGTAAGGCCTCAAGAGGCTTTTTGGTTTTCACAGAGCTGTGAGCCCACTTGCTGGGAAGAAGCCTTGGGAGGAGGCACATACACCTCAGTCTTTGCCGCCAGCCCAGCTGGTGACCCAGACCGGGCAGCGAAGCCAGCTGAACACAAGTGCGTGAGCTGGGGGGACACCACCCAGAACCACCCAGTCAATCCACACAATTGGGAGGAATAAGAAACCAGTGCTGTGTTAAGCCACCAAGCTGTAAGTTATGGTATGTGATATATAGCAACAGATAACTAGCACACCAAAAGTCTAATACCCCACAAAAAGCTGATTTAGAGGTGAAAAACGAGTTTAACTTTCAAATTTGTCCTTTTTACTACAGAGCCTTTTTGGCAAATGTGCTACAAAAGACTATTGTCGACATTTTAATGATGTTTTTCTTCTACTACTAAGTCAAAAGGTGGTAATATTGATTTTTTAAAAAGTGTATTATTTTACAATATTTTTGTGATTTCTGAATTAATTTTTATTGTATAAAAACTATATATAGATTTTCATTATCTTTGAAAAGTCAAAATATACAGTTTTATCCATACAGGCTTAAATCCATCCTAGGCCTGAGTTTGCTGTGCTCTATCCTGTCTGAAAGGCAGGAGGGAATGCCTCAGGGCACTGCAGAGCGCCCACTGGAGCCGTGCCAGCCGGGCATTTTATTGCCTAGGAGAAACAAGCCCTGATGTATCAAACATTGGAAGCGATCTTTGTTAAATGTGCTCAAACGCCCCAGGGAACTGCACCCACTACAGGATACACTCTAGCCCATGAAGCGCACTAGTCCATCGGAATGGCTGCCTGCAGTGGGGCAATGCGCAGCCTCCCCCCTGAGTGTGGTGACTCCACCCCACACCGAACCTTCTAATGTCCCAACTGTGATTCCGCCTTACAGGTAAGGAATTAGGGAAAGCTGAAAGCCATAAAAATAAAACGTGAAATAAACTTTAAAGCAAAACAAAAAAAAGTTCTAAGTGAGTCTGAAGATCAATTACAGCTCAGCTATCAGTGCAATTAACAGCATTCCATGATAGTTAGTTGCCATAAAAAGATAGACTCACTAAACCAAAAGTTTCTGTAAACTCTCTCTATTGGGCAAAACTTATTTTGATTATCACATTAGCAAATTGTTAAATGGAAATGATAATATGATGGACGTATTTATTTTTTTTCTCTAAACATAATTTTATAGCCAAGAACCTGAGGGATTCAGTGACTATGAAGCTGCATGCAAGCTAGGTTTATAAACCATCTACTTGGTAATTAAAATTGCTTAAGCAATTTTTTAGATTTTTAAAAATCTATTTTCCTTGATAGATTAAATTCCAGATAATTTATACTCTTGCGTCTTTTTTTTTTATTGTTTTGGAAAAGGACCTCAGAATTCACAGTAAATGAATTCAAGTTAAATACTAAGATCAACCAGCTTCAAGGGCCGTGGACAGGATGGGAGTAAAGAGAAGGGAAGAGTCGGCGCAGTACCCGCCAGTTCATTATCTGTTTTTCTAGTTGAGTGTGATACCTATGTTTTGAAATTCCTGAAACCAGATGGAAATTGGCTTAATATTTGGGAAATAAACACATTCAAATCAATGGAGAATGGGAGATGGACAGCTCATGGTTTTAGCATAAATAATCAAATGATAAAGATAGTACATATTTTACTCTACCAATTGACAGAAAGTAAATTTACTTTCCCAGCAGAAATCCGAAATCTGAATGATCCAGGTCCACGCGAGTGGGAACAACTGGCCTAACTCAACAGTTCCTGCCTGTGGCCAGGCCTCTAGGGCCGTTGATCTGACTCTACATTCTCACCACCACCATGGACTTTCTCCCTTATAGTGGCCCTTGGAAGTCATCAATCTGTCCCTAAGGGCAGGAGCCCCAGGCGCAACGACTGCTTTCAACCTCCCTCGGGGGAGGCCAGGTCCTTCCCATTGGCCGCCCTGTACCCCTGCTATTTTTATTTTTGCCACATTCTTCCCAGTCTTTTCCTTCCTGCTCTTAGTCTCATCCTGAGAAAGGAAAAAAAAATCACCGGAATTTAATGGGTTGAAAGGGAACTCGCACGACTGAGAACGAGGATGGGTCTGAAGTGGCCCTTTGGAGCCCGGGGGGCTAAGAGAGAGGAAGGGGCCAACTCTCCCAGCCCAGCTGCTCCTCCTACGAGCGGATATGGCCCCAAAAGCCAGCGAGTCCCTCGGGCCTGGAAGACAAAGGAAAGCTCAGGGCCGAGCGGTGACGGGGTGGGTGGGAGCAGCGACTCGCGTGAGCTCGGGGACGTGAGAACGCAGCCCCCGCCCTCTTCCCCGCCCACCGCCCCGAGAAGGCGGAGCCCCAAGGCCGCTCGGAGAAAGGTCTCCCCGCGGCGCGAGCAGCGGGTCCCAGGCTGCCGCACACGCCCCGGCACGGGCGGCGACGGGCCGGCACGTTGGAGGCGGGGCAAGGAGGGGGCGGGGCTGGCGGCGAAGAAAGGCTGTGGGGCCCCAGGGGGCGGGGCCTGAGCCGCGGGCGGGGCGGAGCCGGCCGGTCCGGGGCTGCTTGAGACAGTCATTGCCCTGGCGGCGGCGGCGGCGGCGGCGGCGGTTGGTAGGTGGGGGCTGGGGGAAGCGCGACCCTGGCTGCCGGCGCAGTTGGAACGGGCAGTTCCCGGGGTCAAGCGGGGGATCCGGAGCTGGGAGCGTGCCCCGAGCCGGGTGGAGCAGGCGGCTGCTGCTGGAACCCCGGGAGCGCTGGCGACGGCGGCGTTTCAGCGGAGCAAGTGTCGGGGGCTGAGATTCCGCGGTGGCCAAGGCGGCTGCGGCCAAGGTAACCGAGGGGCGGCGGTGGGAGCTCGGGACTACCGCCGGGGCGCGGACCTGACCCACCCGCGCACTTTCCAGGCTAGGACCCCGGTCGCCGCCGATCCCCTCTCTCCGCTGCGGGCCGGGAGGGGGCGGGATCGGTGCGCGGGATGCGGGCGCAGAGCCGGACCCGGATCCGGAGGCGACCCCTCAGCAGAGATTGGCAAGGACATCGAGCACCCCTCCCCCTTCGAAAGACACACCCGGTGTCGGGGCGGGGCGGGCTGTCCCAGCGTCTGCGAGGGGAGACCTCGGAGGGTGGCTGCACCGCTGTTTGCAGCCCATTCACGGTGGCCCCCCTGTGGCTCTTCAGGGCTGCTTAAACGAAGGTGGCTCTTTCGCTGGGGATCCCGGAATTCCTTTTGTCTGTCAGCTGAAACCAGCGGCCGGAACTGTAGGCAGACACCCCCTGCGCCGGGGCTGTTGGCTTCTGGCCCCTCCTGCCTCGGAGGGAATTCTCCCCGGCAGCCGTTCCCCCGTGCGCTGGAGGAGATTGCACTCCTCACCCCCATCCGAAACCTTCACCTCCAGAGCAGAGCAAGGAAGGATTCACGTTGTTCTGTGTTTGGATTTATCATTCGTGTGAGATCATCCCCCTCCTCCCCTCTTTTTTTTTAACCCGTTGCCATCCAGCCTCCGCCATGGCAGTCATTCCCTAGATGTTGCAAACTATCAACAAAGAAGTGTGGCTAGTCAAGTAAACAGAGTCCTTGACTGGCTGACTGGGCGGGTTTAATAGAGCTTCCTTAGCTGGCGCCCTTCTACCAAGCTAGTGGAAAGATCTCTTTGGTTAGGCTTAAGGATGTTACTGTGTGAGCATGTCGTCTTTTTTCCCCTCGTCAACATTGAGGTTTGAAAAATCTAGGGTAACTTGGTGAAAATATAGATGTATGGGAATTAGAACCATGATAGAAGAAAAATACAGAAAGGAAACCATAATCAGGATTTCAAGGTAATTGTCCAAATTTTTGAGAGTGCAAAAATGATTTTTGAGGTTAACTGGTAAGTTGTATCCTTCGATAAGTAAACTTTTAACATAGATTTTTGCACTAAGATATTTTATTTCAGTTACTGGTGGAAATTGTTGATTACCAGGATGTCATATGAAGAGGAAACTGAAAAGGTTCATTAAGAATTGATCTTGAAAAATGCATTTTATGAATGCTTTGCATGAAGAGATGCTAACACTGGTCTGTCATTTTCACCACACGGTTGCCTTCCTGGCAGTGGTCCATATGCCCAAAAGTGGCAGGTCTGGCAGTGTGAGTGGCTGTCCTTCCCGGAGAAGTCCTTCCTTACCTACCCACTGTGTACATGGCATCTCTCTGGTGACAGTGACTATAATGGACACTTTCTCTGATCTGATTTTCAGATACAGAATTAACACTTGGAATCTGGAGAAGCATTTTGTACAAAGTGAAAGATTGGGCTTTCTCTTTAGTTTTCCAGATGTATTGTCTCATCTGCGTACTTGAAAGCCCCACAATCACATAAACTCTGGTTGTTAGCCATGAAGCTGTGTGACCCATCAAGATAGAGAAAAACTGCTGCTGAGCTTGGGAACCGGGCAATTTTTCACCAATTCAACAATTAAACCGATACATTCTCTGCTGATAATCAAGAATAAAGAACCAAATAAAGTCACGCACATCCTGTTGACAGATGGACCCTGTGGCTGTTGAATTTTACCTTAACTGGTTACTCTGTCCTTTGACGTTAACTTGATATGCAGGTTTTGTCCCAGCAGACATGAAGACCTGTGTTGATGTGTCCCAATGTTAGCAAAGGCTGAAGACACGAAGCCTGTTATGACTAACCCTTGGGAAGAGAAAGTCTGCAAAATGGCCCAAACGAGTTTACTACAGGGGAAGCAGTTTTACTGTAGGGAGTGGGTTTTCCACAAGCTTCAGCACTGCCTGCAGGAGAAGACGAACTGCTGCAATAGTGCTGTCAGCACGCCGCCCCTCTCACTGAATTCTGGGAGTAACCCTAGTGTTGTGCCTGGAAAAGGGGCCACCTGGGGTGTGCTGTTGGTAGGAGGACCTGGCAGTGGCAAGACTGCCCTGTGTACTGAGCTCTTGTGGCCAAGTTCACCTACAAGCTTGCAGAGAGGTTTACATCGCCAGGCTTTGGCCTTTCATTTCTGCAAAGCCCAGGACTCAGACACGTTGTGTGTCGGGGGGTTTATTAGAGGCCTAGTCACCCAGATCTGCCACAGTGGACTACTCCCGGGATACGAGGACAAGCTGAGGGATCCTGCCATCCAGAGCCTCTTGCAGCCAGGGGAGTGCGAGAGGAACCCTGCTGAAGCATTTAAAAGGTAATGATGAGAATGTCATGGTGTTCCAGTTTCTGTGCAAAAGTTAAAATGGTTTCTAGATTTTTGTAGTTTTTTTAAAGTTTGTGGGATACTTGTACTACTGATGTAAATTTGGGGGATAATCTTTGGTTGTGAATAACCCAGTTTATTTGAATATTGAAGGAAACAAAATTTAAGCTTTGTTTGCACAGGCTGTGGATTAAAACTATGTCTTTTATAATAGCACTTGAAGCACTGTGAGAAACAAATTGTTTTTCAAATTTACGCCAATTATTTATTTATTTTTCTAATATTACCTGTAATTGGTAAGGGATACCTGACCTGCTCTTATGGTGGAGAAGAACATTTAGCTACCCAGAATCTAGACTGCATTTTTAGGAAGGGCAAACTTACTGGTCCTGAATTTAGAGGAACTCTCATCAGAGAATCTACTATCTGTGTTTGTAGTGTTACTCCTTTAAATAAGGAAAGTTCTCTTTGAAAGAGACCACTGGCCATTGAGAATACAAAGAAAGTTTACTAATGTGCTTTGCTGTTTATTCACCTTTCAAGTAAATGGAAATTTCAGTGATATTTTGATATATGTGGTATTTACAAAATAATGAAAATTAGGCATCATTTTAGTACTTTTACCAAGTGATACCCCAAAATTTTTTTTTCATAATCTCAATTACACATTTTTCCATAGTAAAAGGAGTGGTCTAAGAAGTGATTTGAGTTTTTTTTTTTTTCAGAGTCATTCTGGAGTCAAATGTGTTTTTAAGAAATGAGTCCTTGAAAGTAATTTTTTGTATGTTACCCCTCTGCTCATTGTAAAAGAAGGAGGGAAATTGTTTTGCAATTGCTGTTGCCTCGCTGCTGCTTTAGTCACTTAGTCATGAACTTTTGTCCCCACACGGTAAGTAGTTCTTAATGTGGTTCCCCAAAGAGGCAGGGGCATCCGCAGTGAAGGCGACCGTGGGTGTGTGTCTGTGTGAGGATCGCTAGGAGTCATTTGGACAGGATGTGAATTGCTGTGAAAGTGATTTCGTTCTTTTGATGTCCTCAGATCTAATGGTATGAAGTCTGTGAATTTTGGTGTGATATTGAAACTAACAGTAACAGTAGCACACAGTAGGTGTGAGCCGCTGTTCTAAGAGCTATGCCAATAATAGTCCTGTGAGGCAGGTATTGTTGGTCCCATTTTACAAACGAGGAAACCAAAACATGAGAGCTGAAATAACTTGTCTAAGGTTGCAGGCTAGTAAAGGGCAGAGCTGGGGTTTGAAAGACACACGTATGTGTACAGGTTTGTAATCACAGACATTCTTTAGAGGACTTAAGCAGAAGAGGAGGGGTTTTGAAGTTTGTGGAGACCTGGGGCGTGTCAGAGCTGTGGCCTAAATGCGGTTTTCAGATTACCCGTGTACATGAGGAGTGGCAGTCTGGAATGATCATTGTGACTAGTGGTGTAGAATTCAAACAGGTGAGAGGTTTGTTAAAGTCAGCAAAGGGTAGTGTCTTTCAGAGGTGTAATATTCCTGTAGACCTTTAAAATGTATAAGTGCTAGCCAATAAAACTCAGGGCAAATCTATTATCTTTTGCTGCTAGCAACAATATCTGGGTTAAAACTATTACATCATTCTTAACTCAGTGAGGAAATCTGCTAGGTGATGCCCACAGTGCAGGTATGAGAGGCCAGGTGCGGCGGACAGTGTTCAGCATGACGTCACTGTATGGAATCAGGTGACGCCCTCAGTATAAAACTTGACTTTCAAAGAGGTGTAAAGTCTCTGTACACAAACAACTCATTTTTATTGACTTAATGCTTTTTCTAAAGGTACTATCACTAGTTGAAGTGCTGAATTTCCATTTCTTATAAGTCATCTCATAAGCTATTTGGATTTATTGACATCTTAGAAAATCAGTTTCAAAGAGTATAACTAACCATGCACTTTATTTTATTGGAATTCATATTAAAATTCTACTACTTTTAAATATTTGAAATCATGTCTGATAACTGTATATTTTTGATATGTTCTGATCCTGAGCAGAGCTTTCTCTACAGTAAGATCCCTTACTCAGTCCTCTCTTTTTTGTTCCTGTGTGAATTTCAGTTATTGACTAATGAGAGAGAAATAAGCAGCAGCTGGAGTCATGTGTGAGGTCACGCCGGTACCAGTTAGCTGACTGACGGTTTGTGCCCCGGTCTGCATTTTCGTGGAGAAAACCCACTGCTTCTACTTGGGCCACTGGGTGCTCTACCTTATCTCCTGCCAGAGCTTTCAAAAGCCTGGGTCACTTTTTATTTTTTATCATTAAAGTAATTAATCATTAAACAAATGAGATAATCTTAGTATTGGAACTGTTTCTGATAATTCATTAGATACCTACTTTCTTTATGACTGTGAAGCTAAGATGTAACCACAGCCAAATGTACACGTGAGAACACAATTCAAAGTTAAAAAGAAACATTTTTGCATAGTCTACGGCATTCGACGATGTAGGCCTCTGCTTTTGGACAGATAGTCAAGGTTTCATTGTAGGTTTTATTAGTGACTGTGACTGATTTATTAAATAGGTCCTTTTGAGAGTTTTAGTTGGAATGTATTTTATTTAGCCAGGGTCGGTATTGCTCAACAGGTGGAGAGTGGGCAGAAGATCATTGTTTTCTAGGAGTTAATATTTTGGGGGAGATGGAGATCAAAGTAGGTGATTATAAAGATAGGATCAAGGCACCTGAGTTAGAGAATCGGGGGTGGAGTAGCGGTTTGGGGTCCTGTGCCTGGTTTACAAGCACAACTGGAGATGGGTATTTCATCCAACTAGAAACTCCTTTCTGACCTACTGTCCCCACTGTCACGGCCCTTGAACCCAGAGGAGATGTAGATTGATGTGGGAAATAAAAACCTTTGTTTTTCTTTGTTTGACCATCTGCAAGACCAGGTGTGAGTTTTCTATGCATGATGTTAATTTTCCCATGTTGACTAAAAAGACTGTGTTCTTGTGATGTTGATAGGAGTTCATTAAACAGCTTCAGGGTTACCACAAATTAAGTGTAAATGGAATAAAACTGTGAAGAAGATTTAAGGACCCATGGTTCTGAACCCTGAGAGTCAGCAGAAGTGTGTACATGGTGAAAGGCCACAGTGTCTTGTTAGGGTCCAAAACAGGAAGTCTGGACTCTGACGTTTGTTTCTGATGTCGAATAGGAATCCTTGAATAGTGGCATCTCCTATTTATCTCCTTCGTGAATGTTTCTAGCCCTTCACGTGTATCTCGATAGATGGCAGCTTCTTCTGTAGTTATTTATGCATGTGTCTTGTTTTCTCCTCTGTTAGGCACATGCTTCTTCATGACATTATTCATGAGTGATTAATTTTTTATATTCACAATTGTGCTTTGAACAGCACTTCTCATATAGTAACTGCTAAATGATTATCAGCTGAAAGACTGAATAATGCTACTTCACTATCTAAAGGTGTTTGACTCTAGTTGAAGGACAACAGAAGCTCTTGCATGTGAGAGGAAATAGGAATGCTAGCTCATTTAGGTCAGTTTCAAATACAGACCACGCTGGTGTAGTGATTATTAATTTATTAGCCCGCTGTGTGCTCTCTAGCATGTATGTATATGGCATAGGTCCAGATACTTTGAAGTGGCCAGATGTCCATCCTCTGTCTCAACTGGCTCTAGGTGTCTTTGGCAAACTCAGTAAAGGGACGAAGAGCAGAATGGGACCGGAACGTGTGCTTCCTTCTTACCCTCAGTTGTTATTTTCAAGGCACAATATTCCCTTTCCATTATCTGCCTTGTGTAACTAATACTGTGTAAGATAACTGTTACTGAATATTATCCATTCCTAAATATTTTCAGATTAAAAGATTTTGTAAAAGTGTCTTTACTGGTCAGATTTTGAATAAAATAAAAATACTATTTTCGTAGTCAAACTTCTACATTGCCTTTAGTCTAAGATTGTCGCTTTTCGCTGAAATATCTGTTGTTTCCAACCTTTAACTGTTAAATTTCCTTTAAGATGGCCTTCTATTCATTCAGCCTTTCCTACTTTCACTTCCTAAAGTGAAAGGGAATCTTTTCTTTCTACCCCAGATGGGCTCGCTCTTTTATACTTCATGTCTGAGTGCTGCTTGCTCTGGTGCCTGGTACTATTTACATTTGTGGAACTGGCCTTAAACCTTGAACCCCTTCAGCGTAATGACAGCACCATGTGCTGCGCGTCCATGTGTACACGCCTGATGTTAGCCACATTCCTAGTCCTGCTGGGCCGTGCTTTTATTCGTGCATTTCCTGATAACTCAGACTTTTCTGTACACCAGAGAGAGTAAAGTGGTGCCCCACAGGTTAAATATGTTTTTACCCAATTCAGGACATTGCACACACGTATCCAAATTATTGTTTTTTTCTTGGAAATAAAAAGGAAATTTTGACAATATTAGATTCTCATCCCTTTGAGGCAGTAAACCGGTTGCACTGAGTTATAGCTGCTGTCTTTAGATGGCCTACGCCTCCTAATTTGATCCAGCCCCCCAAACCCCACACACTCTGTTGTTCTGCCCCAAGACCATTTCATTTGTTTCCTCCTCTGTCCTGGAAAAGCCCAGCCATTGTTAATATAATGAGAATGGGTGTAATCTGGCAGCCAAGGAGAGTGGACTGGAATGCGCATGCAATAATGACTTCACTGAACTAGTCAGTGGGGGTGGTAGATGTTGAGTGAGCATGTGTACTGTGTGGCCATCACATTCAAAATGACTGAGCCAGTAGAGCACGGAATCTGCATCAAGTTTTGCATTCAGCTTGAACATTCCTCTGCAGAAACTATTTGGACGATTCAGAGGCTTTCAGGGATGATACAATGAGTGCAGCACGAGTGAAAGTGTGGCGTGAATGCTTCAAAGATGGTCAAGAATCTGTTGAGAGGGATCCACGTTCTGGAAGGCCTGCACCAAGCAGAGCACCTGAGAATGGTGAACATGTGGGCTGCAGTCAGCAAAGGCGAACAACGGACAATGTGAGAACTAGAAGCGGATCTGGGGATTCCAAAAACTGTGTCTGAAATTTTTGACGTAGGACCTTGGCATGAAATGTGTTGTGGCAAAATTTGTTCAGCAGCTTCTGCTACCAGAGCAGAAGGAACATTGTGCTGCAGTTGCTAATGACTTGATTCAAACCACTACCAGTGAATGAGGTTTCCTCAAGAAGGTCATGACCAGAGATGAATTCTGGGTCTACGGTTTTGATCCGGAAATGAAGGCCCAGTTGTCCCAATGGAAGGTGCCTGGTTGTCCATGCCCGAAGATGGCCTGAAGACATTGTAGGACGATGAAGACCATGTTGGCTGTGTTTTTTGATTGCCAAGGTGTTGCCCATCACGAGTACGCCCCTCCAGGCCAAACAATAAGGAGTATCGGTTGAAAGAGGCAATACGGCAAAAATGGCTGCAGGTGTGGGCAACTGGTGATTGGCAGCTTCATCACGACAATGTGTCCACTCATGCATCATGTCTCCTACAGAGTTTTTTGGCAAAACATCAAATCACCCAGGTGACTCAGGCCCACTACAGCCCAGATTTACTGTCCTGTGACTTCTGGCTTTTTCCAAAATTAAAATCACCTTTGAAAGGGAAGAGATTTCAGACCATCAGTGAGATTCAGGAAAATACAACGGAGCAAGCTGATGGCAGTTTCAACAAAGGAGTTTGCAGTGTTTTGAGTGGTGGAAGAGATGCTGGGAGAACTGTGTGAGGTGCCAAGTTGCTTACTGTGAAGGGACTGAGGTGTCATTGTCCTGTGTACAATGTTTCTTTCATCTTCTTCGATAAATGTCTCTGTATTCCACAGTCATGTCTGGATACTTTATGGACAGACTTCTATATCACCTTGGCTTCCCATACGCAACTTCAAACATGACCATGTGCCGTGACCTGGTAGCTCAGTTGGTTAGAGCCTCGTCTGATACACCAAGGTTGCGGGTTTGACCCCAGATCACAGCACATACACGAACCAGCCAATGACTGCGTAAGTAAGGGGGACAGGTCAGTGTCTCTGTCTCTCCTCTCCTTCTCTCTCACATCAATAAAGGTTTCCTTAATTTTTTAAAATTAAAAAAAAAACAAACCATGAACATGTTTCCTGTTCCTCTGAAACAAGAAAGCCCGTATGTTTATCTCCCCCTAAGCATGCCTTCATATTACCTGGAGTTTGTGTGTGTGAGTGCTTCTTCCCCGTCCCTTCCTTCCTTCCTCCCTTACAGAGGTCTCACTTCTCCCTCTACACAGTCGCCGAAAGCTGTTGAGGTGCGGCAGCCTCTGAACTCGCTGCTCAGTACATCTTTAGCCTTAGGTGATGCATTTCAGAACTATTTTTCATTATCTGCACTTTGTTCCTTTCAGAATCCCCTACCCAACTGTATTCCTTGGTAGCCGTTCCTCCGGATTGTGCCTGGGTATTTGTCCAGCAAAGCTTACATAGATCTTCCCTCTCGATACTTACTCCTTGAAAACATATGTTGACTTACATGGATACCATAGCAACCAAATCGGCATCAACAGCCTCTGTCTTCACTCTGATCAATATATGTCTTTCTCCTGGCGTGTCCCTCATGTACTTCCCAGTGCTCGAACCAGCACCTCTTTCAGCATTTCTGTGCACGACTCACTCATTCACTGCTCAGATAAGCACTCAGTGCCTGCTCTGTGCCAGGTGGGTGTGCTGAGTGACGGGGCTGAAGGGGTTGGTTAGCCAAACAGCACACTGAGCCAAGTGGAAGGGAGTGCATTAGACAAATAATGACAAAAGTAAACGTAAAAGTGCAGCTTTGAGAAACGCTAAGCAGCAGGGACACGGGACGCTAAAAGAGCTGTAATAGGAAGCTTGGTCATTATCCGGAAGTCTGGGAAAACTGATTATTTAAGTTGTTCCATAATTATTCTAATGTCTGAGACCCTTTCTACTTAAAAGTGTGATCTGAAGATCAACAGTATTGGCAGCACGTGGGAGGTCACTAGAAACTCAGGATCTCAGGTTCACTGGCTCCGAGTTCACACCTGAGGTCCCCGCATGTGTCCTGCGCCCACTGGCATTTGAGAGGCACTGTCCCGGGCTTGATTCTCTCCGTCTCCTGTTCTGTTCGAAGATACTTAATCTTTTTCTTGTAATGTTTCTTGAATTCTTTTCCTCTAATCTAGAATTTTTATTCGTCTCCTCCTCGTTGGCCTACTTAATTTTAGCCCCTCCTTATTCCCATTCCCGTTGGTCACGGTTGGCCAGTTATCCGGAGCAGAACAGTGCTTTCTTTAGGTCCTTCTTCGGGGCCGTGATAATCTACAGGAGTTCAGATTTCTCTCTGCCTGGCTTTAAAAGCTCTTGATAATTTGATTCTGCTCCAGCTAACGTATGTATCATGTTTCCAAACTTCATCTGGGCACATTAAGCTCATTTATTCTTTCAAGAAATATTTTTAAACATATGAGAAAGTGTTCAAGTTGATAGGAGATGTGACTAAAATTTATTTTCTTACTGTTTAGTAAGAACTTCACATACATAATAAGGATTTAGCCTTTTATTTGTTGTATATATTGCAGATTTTTTTTTTTTTGGTTTCTAGCCCTTTGTTTTTAGCAATTTTGCTTTCTAAAAATTTTATGAGTAAAATGGTTTTTCTACAGTGAATTAATCTGATTTCATGAAGCAAAATAAGTAAATACTTATTCTTTGCCCTTAGAAATGTTTGGGGTGTATTCTGATGGGCGGCCCGAATTAAGGGTAAAGCCGGTGTTGCGGTGCCTTGGCCCGCACCGAGTGTAACTGTCTGACCCCGCACATCGGCTTCTCCTTCACGTCGTCCTAGTTGCAGAGACATTCCTGTCATTTTTCTCTATTACACACGTGTATGCCGAAACACAGTTCGTGTAATTGCTTAATAAAATAGTATTAAGAGAACTAATTATGTCTTACCTGTGGTTACATTGAGAAGCAATTTGGATCCTTCCAGAAACCGGTGGCCGTTTACAACTCCGACTCAAGATTTGAATACAAGAAACCATAGTGCGCTGAGGCACTCGCTTTTGCTGGTCCCTCTGCAAGCTCCTGCTCTTTGCCCTCTGGCCTTTTGGGCCTTTCCGCTGGCGCGGGTGGGGGTGTGGCACTCCTCCTCCTCTGCTTTTGGCTGGGCCGCAGGCTTTGCTCGGACCAGTGGGATGTTAGCAGACAAGGTTCAAACAGAGGTTTAACGTGCGTGCAGGCGGGTGGGCCTGTCCTCTTGGCGTGGCCATCCCTTTGAGGGGGACATGCCCTGGCTAGCTCATCAGCTGAAGGAGGAGGGGCCGGTGTGGAGCGGACCAGTCCCAGCCTGCAGCGTGACTCCAAGCCTGGAGTGGATCCACAAACGGACACAAGAGAATCATAAGTGATTGTTATTTTAAGCTAAGCCACTGGGTTCGGGGTGGTTTGTGATGTACCAATAACATGAACATGGTTAACAATACAAAAACTAAGGATATGATGTTTTAGTGGGAACTCATTAATTTTCATCACAAAAGTCTAGGTGCCCTCATTGATCCCTCAAACTCATCCCCTCCCCCCCCCATCCATCAGCTCCTTTTGTTCTATCCCAAGGTAAAACTGATACCTCCACTTCTCCCCAGCCTGTGACTGACTGCTACTCGCATTGTGTCCCGCCCAGACTCCTGCAGTGGCCTCTGAATTGGCAGTGCTGCTGTTGTCCTCCTCCACAGAGCAGGTGGAGTACCAGACTCTGTTACTTGCCCTGCACTACACCCGCCCACGGTCTCCGCGCTGCCCTTCCGGGACTCTGAAATGGGTCAGGTTCTGGCCGGCAGGTTTCTGCATGGCACCTTGCTCTGGTGTCACTTAGGTATGTGTTTGTTTTACTGTCACCCCCTCAAGAGGGCTTCCCCTGTCCACTGAGTCTTTAGAAGACATCCCGCTGGTCACTTTCTTAAATCACACCATCATGCTTTGTTTTCTGTTCCTTCATTTTCAGTGTCATTCATGATCTGGAATTATTTTCTGTATTTGTTTGATTTGACTTCCTGCCCGCCTACTGGAATGAGCAGGGGACTTGCCTGTCTTGTGTACCTCCAGGGTTCAGAATATAGTGGAGACCAGATAACTATTTCTTGAATTAATGAACTATATTTTAACTTAAAACATTGTGATTTGTCACATTGATAACTGGCATTTTATCATTTAAAATTCACATTCACTTAGAAAGGAGAAAAAACTTTTGTAGCTTCAGGCTCAGTTAATGGATTTGTTAAACTGCTTCTTTAGAGAGAGAAGCAGCTCGCAAACCCGTGGACCTCACAGGAATCGGAAGGGAAAAACTAACAGCACCAAAGGGGAAGAAATGGTTGTAGGAACCGTTCCTTCCCCCAGTGTGCTTCCGTTGTACAGGAGAGTAATAAAATAACCACGCATGCACCCATTTTGCCACATTTGCTTTAAGTCTGGGCTTTCTGTTTTGTTTAAAGAAAAGTAGTCTATGCTGGGAGCATACCAGGTCTCTCTTCCTAAGTATGATCTACTCACCCCGTGGGAAACCCTCCGGTGAAGTCCTGCGTGTGTAGTTTGCAAGTCCACGCGGTTTGTCTGCGTGGGGAGACGTGTGAGTTCACATGCACTCTGCGATCCGCTCTAGCTGTGCGTGCTATTGGTTCTTCACAGGCGTTCTCCAGCTGCCTTCCTAACAAGAATAAATATGTTGTCCAAGGGCCCCCCCCCCCGCCCCCAAAATAGAGTGGCATTATTTTACTTTTTTTTTCTGGCAAATCTTTTTACTGTTAGGCTTAATAAAAGACAGCCAGATTCTCATGTCTATTCTGCATGCAGCCTCTGGTGAGCTCCACTGTGTTCTTGAGAGAGACAAGAGTGAAAAAGGCAAACAACACCTGGTTTTCTAATGCCCTGTGAGGGTGCAGAGGGTGGGAGGCTCCCGGGCGCCCCCCGGAGTGCACCTTGCAAACTGTGGTCCACTGGATGGCGGGGGTGGGGGGGGGTGAGCGCTTTTTCTGAGCTCCCCCGTGCTAGTACCTGGGGGCCTGCACGGTTCCTGTTGACCACTGTAGAGCGTGTAATCCCCCCACCTGTGCTGTGCTGCATTTGTTGCTGCCATGTCGACACCCGTTTACAGTGCCAGCTTCCTGTCGCCGCAGCAGCGCTGCTGAGAGCATGCTCTGGCTCCCTTGGGTTCCGCTCCAGGAGCGCGAACACTGATTCCGAGTTCACACTCAGGTGCGATGTGGGTGGCAGGGGGACGTCTGTCTTCAACAGCGAGACTGTGCCAGCCTCCTCCCACAACCACGCAGCTTGTCCTGTTGGGGCCTTGTGTCCTTGGGTTTCTGTGACCTGCTAGGTCCCCTGCACGTGCTCCCTTGTCAGGGTTCTTATGTTTTGTGAGGTAAATGTGAAACAGCATCCTATTATTTTAAATATCTTCAATCCTGTGGCTTGCCATTTTTGTGAAAATTTTTGAAGTGTAAAAATGAATACAAATATATCAGTCCTTTTCTGTATGATGTCCTTTGTGGTTGGCCTTTTTGGGTCTTAATATTTTAAAGTATGTCTTCTACCTGATCCAGCAATATTTGTTGAATGGCTGGCTCACCACTGTTCATTTGTGATACTAACACAGGGAGACACACACAAATGTGTGTTTGTATTTCTGAGTTCTGTATTCTACTTTGGTTCATTCATTCATTCATTGATTTACCAAATAAACATTGGATACCAGGAATCTACCAGATGCCATTCTTAATAGTGGAATATATTAGTAAATAAAAAGTGGCAAATATCATCTGTGTTGTTAAAATGTGAGGACTGGTGTGGGTGGTGGGTAAAAAAATGAAAAGTTAGGAAGACGCTAGATAGCCTATCACTTGGTGAGAAATGAATGTGGAAATGAACACAGAGAGTAGGGAGGGTAGGAGTGAGGTGCTAGGTGGCTTGGGGACAGGGGTTGCCATGTGTATAGTGGAGGTTGGGGTCTTTGAAGGACGTTTCTGAAAACAGCATTCCAGCCCCAATCTGGGGGCTGAATCAACACTGTTCGGGAGAGCCAGGGGCGCCTGGTGGCTGGAGTGGGGAGCCAGCGGGTGAGCAGCAGGAGGCAAGAGGAGAAGTAGCATGGAGCCATGCAGAGTATGGACTTGGAGGCTGTTGTCAGGACACTCATTTTTATTTTTACTTTGAGAAGAGCGGAAGCCATTCAGTCTTTGAAGCAGGAGTGACATCATTCGGCCTGAGCTTATAAGGTGTGGAGGCCTATAGTGCTGAGTGGGGAAGCCAGGAGGCCAGCAACGGATGGTACAGCAGTGAGGGGAGAGACTGGTGCTTAAACTTGGGTGAGATGGTGCAGGCAGTGAGAAGTGTTGTAGCTACATTTTCCTGTCCAGTAATTTTCGACTGCGTGTCAGATAGTGTGTGACCGACAGTGGCCTTCCACATACGGTCTATCCCCAGACAAGGCTCCCCTTTCCTCTGTTGGGCAGTCGGGCCTGGAGGGGGCAAGCCGGGCTTGGCTGGGCCAGTGGCTGCTTCGAGGTCGGGCTGAGACCACTGGCTCATCGCCCATTTTCTGGTGGGTCGTTCTGAGCTTCTGACTGAGGGTTCTGAAGAGACTGTTGATCATTCGTTTCTTCTGTCACAAACTGTTATGTTTAGCTCTTTGTTCCCGGTCCTTTATGGCTTCAAATTCTAACAGATCTTGAGGGAGGCGGGCTTTGTGTCCAAAGCAAGCACTCTCCCTTTAGCAGAATTTTGTCTCTAACGTGTGGACTGTGGGAGACTCCATGCTGGCGGGTCTCACTTGGCCTAGTTCCCGGCTTTTTAAAAGCACAGCCCAGAATTTAGCAAATGTACTTTTGGGAAAACCCACCTTTGCTTGCGATAGCTTGTATATATTTTTTGCATTCCACTCTCTAAAAGAGATATGACCGGCCTCTGAAACACCTTGCTGGCTTTATCCCTTTGATATTGGGCCTCGGGGCGGGCCAAGCCTGATTCTTACGTAGTCCCCACGTAGCAGCAGTGGGTGCCTCCCAGATTAGCACGTGACTCCTGAGTAGAAACCAACAGGGGCATGCTGGGCTTACTGTGAGAGAACTCCCATCCTCCGGAGTTCTCATTCGTCTTGTCTCTCACTTCAGTAGCCCTCCCCGTCATTCAGAATCTAAGATTTGCAATTCATCCGTCTTCTGTAGTCGTGGCAGTTTGGGGCTGCTGCCACCCACTCCATTTTATCTGGCAGTAGGAGTCCCAGTGAGGAAGATTTTCCTAGTTATTTGCTGTTTTATTTGCTTGTTAAATAATTTTTGAATGAGTTTCATTTTTGTACAACACAAATACATTTTCTTTCAATCCTTTGGCCGTCTCATGAATCACTGTTGGTTGGATGTGAGCACACATTCTGACAGTGGGTTCGCTGCTGGCCTCTGGGCACAAGGAGCCTGTGGTTTTGTTTCACTCTCCCCTTTGGACCCCCTCCTGCCACCATTCCGACCTCCTTGCTCTCCCTGCTCCTCCTCCAGCACTGCTCACCTTCGGTGTAGTCTCGAATGAGGGCTGATGGTGAAGGTGTGAAGCCTCCACTCCAAGGTGGTTGGTCGTGGCGATTTTGTAAATTCGGTCCCTAAGCTGTGATCTGGTATGGCTCCTTTCTCTGCTGGGGCTGGCTTTGGGTCCTCCCTGCTGCTGACTGAAGGCCCTGACCATCAGTGGGGGTCAGAGGGGCTTTCTCTCTCTTCCTTTCACTGGGTGACAGCAAGCCCGCCCCAACCCCTGTCTTGCACCCAGAGTGTGAGTCCTGCTGTTGGGGACCTGGGCACTGGTCCCTTTTGCTTCCTCCAGCGGGTCTCCAGGCTGCTGCTGCTGCTGCTTTCTTGGCAAACCAGAGTTTCAGGTTCATTTTCAGCATTCTGCTACTTCTCTGTTTCTTGTGCTTTGAAATGTTTATTTTATTTTTGACTGGTTATATTTTTCTTTTTGTTTTCTTATTCCATATTTCCCAGCTGTATTTTAACAAAGGGGAAACAGTTCACAAGGGCATAAAGTCACTACAACATCTTGGTCAAAAGTGCAGAGAGAAATTTTACCCTACATATTGGCCAGACTTCTAACCTGTTTTTAATTATAAGTTTTACTGACTAGATTTTTAAACATGAACAAATATATAATATTTGATTTTTAACTGATTGGAGGTAGTAATTACACTTTCATTTTTTTACCCCCTATACCATATGCTTTATTAGATGGATAATTTTGTTCCTAAGAAAAGAAAATAGGGAAATAACCTATGTCCATGGCAGATGAATGGATAAAGAAATGATGGTGTGTGTGTGTGTGTATGTATGTGTGTGTGTGTATATATATATATATATATATATATAATATATGTATATGTATATGTATATATAAATGGGATACTATTCAGTCATTAAAAAGAAGGTAATCCAGCCCTGGCTGGCATGGCTCAGTGGATTGAGCACCGGCCTGCGAACCAAAGGGTCATTGGTTCAATTCCCAGTTAGGGCACATGCCTGGGTTGCAGGCCAGGTCCCCAGTAGAGGGCACAGGAGAGGCAACCACACATTGATGCTTCTATCCCTTCCTTTCTCCCTCCCTTTCTGTCTAAAAATAAATAAATAAAATCTTTAAAAAAAAAGGTAATTCAGCCATTCGTGATGTGCGTGGGCTTAGAGGGTATTTAGACAAGTGAAGTAAGTGATACAGAGAAAGACAAGTACCATTATTATCTCACTTAGGTGTGGAATCTAAGACAAACTCATGCAGAGGTTAGATTGTGGTGGTTTTGATGTTAAGTTTCACCAGATAGTGAGATTTCAGGCTCCAGAAATTCAACACGGGTAATCTGATAATGTTCCTTAAATATCCAGGAAGGTGATAGTGTAGAAAAAAAAACAGATACTTACATTGAAAAGCATTAACTTTTTGGACAGTACTTTTCTGGTCAGGGAGCATTCACACTTTTGCTGTGTCTAGCACTGTGCGCGGGGTGAGCGAGTCAAGCAGAACACACGGGAGCAGTCCTAAGTCCTGAGAAGGTGTGTGTGATGGTGTGTCGGGAGAATCAACTACAAGTCCCGACAGAGTGAGGTCAGGAGCTGTCAGTAACCCTTGGCGTTAACCATGTAATCACTGTAGCAAAACTATTAGGAACACCTACCACCTACTAATTTTCTGGGATTTCGGTATTGAGACAAGTGACTTTTTTTTAAATCCACACCTGAGGATATGTTGATTGCTTTCAGAGGTAGGGAGAGGGAGAGAGAGGGGTAATGGTGAAGGAGAGGGCGAGTGGGAGAGAAAGAGAAACCCGTATGCACCCTGACCCAGGGTCACACCCACAGTGTAGCTATGTGTCCTGACTGGGAAGCAAACCTGCAACCTTTTGGTAAACAGGACAATGCTCCAACCAACTGAGCCACCTGCCACAGCCAGGCAAGTGACTTCTAGTACAGAATATTTACCAAACAAACATGAATGTTTAATACTCTCAGGAAAGTCAAATTTGAAAAGTATCAGATTCAGATAGAAGATCTTAAAATACATACAGTATTTCTTGAACCATAAGACACACCTAGGTTTTAGAGGAGGAAAACAGGAAAAAAAAATTCGAAGCAAAAAATGTAAAATACTTTATAACATAAATAACATAATATTTCACCAATGTAAATGTAAAGCTACATTTGGACTATAAGATGCACCCCCATTTTCCTCCCAAATTTGGGGAGGTGTACCTTATAATCTGAAAAATACGGTAATTTTGTTTTTTCCATGCAAACATTTTCAGGTGATTAAATTCTAAAAAGTTAGCCACTTGCTAAATTAGTTAGGTTGTTCTAAGAACTTTCTTCTTTAAATTGGACCTCAGGGTTTCACATAACTTTCTGATATTTTCAGAAGCAGTTTAGCATAAAAAAGAAGAGGAACTTTGAAACATATCAAATTCTGTTCCCACTTCTCCCACTTACGGCCTGTTTCACCGTGCAGGCTGCTTTCCTCTGCACCCGCTCCTTCGTCTGCGGCACGGAGGCGATGACCGTGTCTGCGTCGTGGGGCTGCTGTGAGGAGTAGACAGGGGAGCCCATAGAGACCACTCAGCGTGGTGCTTCACACTCGTAAGCGCTCAGTAAGTGTGAGGGCGGCTGTGTATGTCCCACTTTTCTGTTTCAAATATTTGGTTTCCAAAGGAAAATAAGTTAACCTGCATTGTGCACATATTCGATACAGAATACAGAGGCATTACATCCTGCTCACCAGTCCTCTAGCATCAGAAAGCCAAGCTGCTTTACCATAGCTAAGACAGTTCAGTCATTTTCAGGTCAGTATCTTGGTGTCCGGTTTGGAGTGTTTAGTACTTGAGAATTTTGGTTGGTGACCAGCTTCTAGGAACGAAGCGGCTTGAATGAATACAGCGCCATCCAGTAGATGGGAATCAGCAGTTCTGACTGCTGGTGTATTGCAGGTTTATGCATGAGGTTTCTGTAAAATTCACATGCAGATTGCTGTGTCGTGAAAAGTTTCACCTCACTTAGGTCAAGGCCTGGAAAGGGTCTCTGGGCCGTGGGGTAGGTGCGTGTTTAACTTTTTAAGGAACCGCCAAATTCTTCCAAGACAACTGGCTCTTCGGACACGGCTGTGTCACTGCACCACATCACTGACAGCCCTTGGTAGTTTCAGGGTTTTCATTTACTTCAGCAATTCTGATAGGTGTCTGGTGGTATCTTCCTGTGGTTTTAATTTGCATTTCCCTGATGAGTTAATTACAGGATGAGAGAAGGGAAGCAATGCCAGGCCAAGGAAACTAAATGAAAAGGCCCTTGTATAATTGTGTCTAATAAAAGTCATCGAAAGAAGGCCGCTGTGGCTGGAGGGACAGTTTAAGAACGGTGTCTGGCTGCAGTGGGCATTCCGGAGGGGAGCACAGGGAGGCGTGTGGCTCAGGTGACAGAGGGGACAGTAGTGTGGACCAGGGCAGCGAAGTGCCGCCAGCAGGCCAGGAGAATGCTCAAGACGTGCAACACCTGACGGTTGGGTCAGGGCACTACCCTCTTCCCTTAGACTGTCAGATAGAAAAGTGACAGCGGCCAGCACAACAGCAGCCGTCCCGTGGGAATGAACCAAAACTACACCTATTATTTATTTTGTCACCTTGGCCAAAAAACCTTTTTTTGGTGTGCCACAGATTGTAGTAATTGGTGTATGTGTACCATGAGATGAAAGAGGCCGGAGGTCACTGGCCTGGGGTGATGGTATGACAGGTCGGGATGGGCTTGAGAGACTTTTACGAAGAAATGTGGACAGGACCCACTGCCGAAGCGGACCTGGGTGCTGTGGGACTGACCGTGAAGAGCTCGGTGGTGGACGGGACTGCCCGTGCACTGTCACAGCAAGGCGGGCTGTGTCCTTCTCAGTGCCCTCGGTCTGCGTCCGCACCTCACTCTGCACATGGCACGCGGTAAGTAAGTACTTGTTGGGAATGAATGAGCACTGATTTAGTTATGAAAATGTTATATCAGCTGCAATATAAATTCTATGAGTAGGAAATATATTCAGTGGAATGATACCCAGCAGTTATTCCCTGCACTGGAATTTGAAAATACATCTAGAGGGACCTAGCCTGCAGTTCATCTTTGCACAGTCTTTCCAAGTAAAATCTGTGTGACAAGCTGGCATAAAGTGCAGCCGTGTTGTAAGAGAGACGGTGATAAAACACTTCTGACTTCTCCAGAATCTTTGCTATTTTTCTTATTGTTAAAGCGGTCCCCAAATTTGTTTCCCCCCCTTTGCAACACATTCGAGCTTTGTTATAAACAATTCAAGCTTTATGCCAGTTCAGAAGGTTAGAGGAAATTGAGATACTATTTCCTCACATTCCCACTGCTCTTCCTTACCTGTGCTGAATTACTGAATACACACACACTCATACACTCGATTGTGGAAAATGTTATTGGCAGTGCCCACTATTTCAGATAAAAGTGAAGTGAGGAATTCCTCCTTAAAATAAGGAATCGAAATCTATACAGTGCTTTTATGGTAAAACTTGATTTCACCTTTACAGCGTGTTTGTAACGGGTAAGACTCCTGTCTGCGTAATAAAGGTCTGCATCAGAGCCCACGCCACTCACACTGCTTGTGTGGATGTGCCTTGCAGGTGTGTTCTGCTCCCTCTGCTGGGAATGAAGCCTCCCCAGCAAAGCCTCTATCTGCTTGTGGATTCTGTTGACGAAGGCTGTAACGTCACCGAAGGGGAACAGACGTCCACCAGCTTGTCTGGGACTGTGGCGGAGCTCTTGGCTGGCCACCACGAGTTCTTCCCACCGTGGCTGCTGCTTCTCTGTTCTGCCCGAAAGCAGAGTAAGGCTGTTACTAAAATGTTTACCGGTAAGCACGACTCCTTACTGCCATCCTCCGATGGCTCTCATCGATGAACTGGTCTGTGTGGCTCTTTCTTAGAGGAGAGTGCGCAGTGGAAAATCCGGCGTTGCTTCTGTCGGCTGTTCTCAGCAGTACTCTTTAAAAGTTGTGTTGGAAATAAGCCATAGAATGTTTTAGGATCCTTTAACGGTACCTTTTTCAGAATTGTTTTCCTAACTTCCTTCATAAATGTTGGGGGTATTTCATGCCATGGTAGCTGCGGTTCATCTGTGGGGGTGCTTTTATTGCGCAGTTATGTCACCGCTGGCCTGCGGTGTTTCCTTTAACTTGACCAAGCATCTTGAGAGTAGTGAGTATGCTTTTCAGACAACCCGTGGCAGCTAGCAAGGTGGCCTTCCGGGTGTGGGAGGAGAGACAGAGTCTACAGCCTTTTGGGATACCTCCTGAACTATGTCTTTCTAAAACCCTTTCCTGATATGTGCAAGAACAGCATATGTAAATAATGTATAAAAGTACATGATCAGGGTTTATTTTAACTGAACTGGTTTACTTTTGTTACTAACACAGTATAGCTGTGATTACTCCTGTTCGATTCTGTAAAGCACTCTGTGTGCTTTATAAAGTAAAAGGCGTGTAAACAAGGACCACTCGCAGGAATTACAGTGTGAGTGGAGGGAAATTAAGTTATTCGCTAAGTGGCCATGTCAGTTTTAAGTAGGTCTGTGCGTTTTATAGTGTGGTAAAACCTAATTGATTTGTACACTTTTTCTTAATAATAAAATTGAACATAAACGTACTAGTATGTTAGGTCTGGCCGGTGTGGCTCGGTTAGTTGGAGTGTCGTCCTGTGGACCAAAGGGTCGAGGGTTCAGTTCTCAGTCAGGGCACGAACCCGGACTGCGGGTTCGAGCCCTGGTTGGGGTGTATATCGTAACAGCCAGTCGATGTTTGTCTCTCTCTCTCTCTCTCTGTCCCTTCCCTCTCTCTAAAACCGATGAAACAATGTCCTTAGGTGGTGATAAAAAAAATAGGCTTTTGTCCCATCTATGAACAGGGCTTATTTTTTTCATTTATTCAGCTTTTTTCTTAGATTTTTCAGTTGTTCTTCTATATGGCCTGCATATCTCTTCCTGCTTTTTGCTAATGTTTTAAGTTGAAATATGTGGATTTTGAGTTGAGATCTATATGCATTCAAACTTAAAATTGTCAGGTACATAACCCACAGAGCAGTAACATTAAGGTTTTTACTGTGTCTTAATCAGTTTCATGTACTCATATCTGAGCATTTAACATTTTGTAAAGAGACTGCCTTTCCTCGGGTGTGTATTATACTGACAATAGCAAACAGCGTCAGATTAATTTCACGAACAACCCCTTCGGCGCTGAGCAGTGTTTTGCCAGCACGTGAACGTGTCGTCATAGGCTGCCAGCTGCTGGCACTTGTTACGGGACTGAAAGAACAGCAGCCCATTTGAAAGTGTTTTGTGTATGAAAAATTAAACCTTTGCCCTGGCTGGCGTGGCTCAGTGGATTGAGCATGAGCTGCGAACCAGGCATTGCAGGTTCGATTCCCAGTCAGGGCACATGCCTAGGTTGCAGGCCATGTTCCCCCAGCAACCGCACATTGATTTTTCTCTCTCTCTCTCTCTTTCTCCCTTCCTTCCCTCTCTAAAAATAAATAAATAAAATCTTAAAAAAAATTAAACCTTTAATTTTGAAGATTTTTATACATATTTATTTTACCTGATTCAAAAATAATGCATGCTCTATATAGAGACTGTTTTAAATGACAACATACTCAAATAGCACATCATTCAGCGATAAAGTAATAATCACTCTCGAACACTCCGGATTGAATTCTGTGTATGTTATCCCCCCTAGTTGAGATCATGCTTTATGTCAGTTCAGTTCTGCTTTGTAAATTTCACATTTATAGATGTTTCAGTGTGACTGCGTTGTCTTCTTAGTGTCTATTTTAATGGATACCTAACTTGTTCGTACACCAGTGTGCCAGCATTCACTTAACTTTCCTGTTCTTGTGCCTTTAAGTTTTCCCATACTCTCACCCCTCAGAGTCTTCAGGACAATAAATGATGCAGTGAGCGTCGGTTTGTACATACTGCCCAGGTCCTAGCGTTCTGTCGCTCTGCTGCCCCCAGCACTGAGCAGTCACCCGTCCTGATAAGTGTTTTAAGGAAGAATACACAAGTGGTCGAACATTTTAGTAAATCATTTATCTTCCTCTAAAACTTTTGAGCCTTTTTCAGCCTTATAAAAATATTTTAAAGTACTTTGATAGCAATGTATTAAATGGTATCTGTTGAAGAGAAAGGAATTACATATAAAATGGGCAGAAGTTGCACTCCAAAAAAAGCAATTATTTTCAGCAACTTTAACTCAAGATATTCAAATTGTTGATTAATCAATATTCATAGTTCTACAACATAAGGAACAGATAATTATCATTAACGATGAATACTAATTGATTCCGTGTAAATTCATGTAACATATTTAGATTTGGAAGCTCTTTGTTCTTTTAATTGCAAGCATGTCATGTCTGTACTTTCTGAGATTTTCTCTCCTTTTAGAATCAGCCCTGCAGCCTCGCCCACCAGCCCCCCCCCCCCCCCATCTGTTGGTCTGTTAGGTCAAGCACTCTCATTCGCTTTCACAACTTTCCCCGCCCATTCCCATCTTAATGAGAAGAGCAAACTTCTGGGTCAAAACCGTCAGAATCCTTGCGCTGTGGTTTGCCAGCCCTGCTACTTTGGGCAGTTACACTGACCTGTTCGAGCTCTAGCATCTTCATTTTTAAAGTGCAGAGACTTATCTCACAGGCGTGACACAAAAAGGAGTCAGGCGCGATAAGTACTTGAAGTGCTGCTTTAAAACTATTGGCTGAATGATCTCTCTGTTTCTTGGGATCTGAACCTGTTGCTGTGGAGGTTTAGCCTCGATTCCGTCTCAATTATCTCAAGTTTCAGTCATGATATCTTCGTTAAGTAGGTTTAAATTAATAGATACTTATTCATAATAGGTACTGTAACCTTTCATGTAAATAGATTAGTCAATATCTATAAGATGATTTTGGAAAATTTGAAACACTGTAATATGTAAGATAGTTACTTTTTTAAAAATGTTTTTTATTAACAACATTCCAGGTGTTTCCCAGTTTAAATTGTTTTAATGACTTCATAAATCCAAGAGCAAATGAACACACAGAAAAAGGTTTTGAGGCGAGTTACTGTGCCTTATGTCATCGGTGAAGGTAGAGTGATACAAATTTCTACGAATGTTCTAAACTCTCCTTGGATCAAGAATGCCTTTTAATCGTTAAAATTTATCTTTTGAAATTAATTCTATTGAAAATAATCTATTTGTATAATTAATTAATAATCAGTGGCATGCATGCATATGTATAATTACAGATTCCACTTTTGTATAGATTTAGAGCTGTACAAATTTCTTATTTCTTTACATGTCATTCTGGTAGGTTGCATTTTCAATAAATTTACCTATTTCATGTAAGTACTTCAAGCTTAGTATCACAAAACTGAATTTATCAGCTTTCTCTCCAGACCTGTTGTCCTTCAGGGAGCGTTTTCCGCCCTGCTCCATCAGGCCAGAGGTTCATGTCAGCTTCGACTCCCCTCTCCCTCCTCACCAGCTGCGGCCCACTCTGTGCTCTTACTGTAGCTCTTACTCTGGCTCTTGCTAACAATCCCCAGACCCATATCTTCCTTTTTCTGTGCTGCTGCAGTGGTCCAGGCCCCTAGCAACTCTGACCCTGACTGGCTTGCAGGCTCTTCAGAGAAGGCCTGCCCACCGTTTGACCCCAGCTCTTCAGTGGGGTTTGGCCCTTCGCAGTGCGAGTCTGGTCACATATTCCACACTGATGGGTCATCTCAGGATAGAAGTCTCCTCATCCCACAGAGGGCCTGACACACCGTAGGTGATGTACAGGGTCCAGCAGAAGTGAGGCCTGCTTGAATGTGGTGGGTAGGGTAATAATATGGGTGTAATAATTTATAGTTTTAATTTGAACACTTCACCTGAAATGTCATATGGTGTGCTGAACTGTGATTGTCATGTTACAGAATTACAGGCTTACGATTTTGTGATAAAAGATTTCATAATAAAACAGGGGCGTTATTTGTGCCAGACCCTGGGTACATACGTATTTGTTTTACTAAGTTGGGTAAGAGTATTTCACTCAGTATTAATCGACCATTACTAATCTTTGCTGACTCTCTCGAGTAATGTCTCTTAAGGGAATTCATTCACTCAGCAGTTTTTTCTTCTGTAAGATGAAAACACAGCTGCCTGATAAATTCATGCCTATAAATCAGGACACCTCCTCCCTTTAGGAAATGAAATTACAGTTTGCTGGGAACCGCCCTGCCTGGTATCAGAAGCTGTAACCCCTGCCTAGGCTAAGGCTGAGGGAACGACCTTGGAACCACAAGCCACCAAGGAGAAAAGCTTATTTCCCTGGCAGGAGCGCCGCTTCTGCTCCTTTTACTTCACTCTGCTTGGTCCCCAATGCTTGGTCGGTTAGCCAATGATGGGTAAGATTCTCCAAGGAAGGAACGACCTAAGACAGGCACAATGACATGGGAGGCCCCCAAGGAAGGACTTTGGGGACTACCGGCAAAAGGGGGTGATGGACCCTCGCCCCTCGGCTTTGACAAAGCCTGAGTCCTCATGGTCTGCGAGAAAATCTCCTAATCTCTTGGCTGCCTTAGTTCCCTTGCTGCTCCTAAGCCTGAAACAACACAGGGTGGTGCATTCCTGTGCTGGAAAGGGCAGGTTCCCTAGGGCAATCAGGCCTAAGAAAGAGTATGTAAAATCCTGTGAAACCTGCTTTGTTTAGAATGCTCTCAGTTGAATGAGAAGGGTCCAAGGAAGAAGTTTGTTCCTTAAAGTCTTTTACAGCTCTTTGATACTGACTCAAAATAGGCCCTCAGACTTCCTTGTTGTCTATTGTTTGATAATCTCTTCCTGTCAACGAGTAGTGAGCTTTACCTGAATTCTTGTGCAAACGAACCCAATAAAAAGCCTCTCCGGCAGGGGAATGGCGCACTCCCCACTAGAGAGAGTGGCCATCCCGTCCCTTCTTCCGCACAGGACGTGGTTGTCTCTGTGTATGTTTTTCTCGTGTGTCGACGAGCCATCCGCAGCATTCCACGGTCACTGTCGGTCAGTGGCTGAGACAACAGTTCCCTTCAAAGAACTTAAAACTGAGTTTCAAATCACTTTAGGATGTTTTCATGTTGGTTTGAATTACATTAAGTTGTTTTATTTTTACAGTGCTGAGGTTTCGTCAGCATAATTTGATCAAGTTGCTTTGTAAGGTTCAGGCTATTTTTTGACAGTCTGACATTTAATTATTTTAATTTGGTGACAGGTGAAATAATGTTATTCAAAGGCGGTGACAGGTGATATTCTAATTGGATATGAATATTCATTTCCCTAATTAAAGCGAGTATACATTTAGTTATGGAGATGGAAATACATAAATTTTTCATATGAAAAATATCAACTGTAAAAACAAACAAATCTTTTTTGTTGTGTTTCCTGCAACTTTTTTTCCTTATCGTTTGAGCGTTCAGCAAATGTTCATGTGTTTGGACATGTGTGTAGAACTGTCGAAAGCTTGCCCCTGGAGTCGAGAGCAGTGCAGAGTCACTGAAGGGAGCTCCATTTGTGGGCTGGAAAATGAAATCCTTTATCTGCCATCATCGTGAGTTTGTAGAAGGAAAATAAAACTGATTTATGTACTAACAGGTATCAGTTTATTAGTATTGGTGGATTTATTATTGACCTTTTTGTTTATTAGTTGATTACATATTGAAGGCATTCTCTCTGAGTGTATGACACCTTCGGTCATTGTCTCCAAAGGATGACATCTGCTTTTTGTTTCTCTAGGTTTTCGAAAAATAAGTCTAGATGACCTTCGGAAGGCATACATTGTTAAGGATGTTCAGCAGTACATCCTTCACCGTTTGGATCAAGAAGAGGCTTTGCGACAACACCTCACAAAAGAAACCGCGGAGATGTTGAATCAGCTGCACATTAAAAGCAGTGGGTGCTTTCTTTATCTGGAACGAGTTCTAGATGGAGTTGTAGAAAATTTTATTATGTTACGAGAGATCCGTGACATCCCAGGAACTCTAAACGGGCTCTATCTCTGGCTGTGTCAAAGACTTTTTGTGAGAAAACAGTTTGCTAAGGTGCAGCCTATTCTGAATGTGATCCTTGCAGCCTGCCGACCTTTGACCATAACAGAATTATATCATGCAGTGTGGACGAAAAACATGTCATTAACTTTGGAAGACTTTCAACGCAAGTTAGACGTCCTCTCCAAACTTCTTGTTGATGGACTAGGAAACACTAAAATACTGTTCCACTACAGTTTTGCAGAGTGGCTTCTGGATGTGAAACACTGCACTCAGAAGTATTTATGTAATGCGGCAGAAGGACACAGAATGTTGGCTATGAGTTATACCTGTCAAGCCAAGAATTTAACCCCACTGGAAGCACAAGAATTTGCATTGCACTTAATTAACTCAAACTTACAGTTGGAGCCCGCTGAGTTGGCTCTGTGGATGATCTGGAATGGCACGCCTGTCAGAGACTCCCTGTCGACACTAATCCCCAAGGAGCAAGAAGTGCTGCAGCTGCTGGTGAAAGCCGGTGCGCACGTGAACAGCGAGGACGACCGCGCCTCGTGCATAGTCCGCCAGGCGCTAGAGAGAGAGGACTCCATCCGGACCTTACTCGATAACGGTGCTTCCGTGAACCAGTGCGACTCCAATGGGAGGACATTGCTGGCCAACGCTGCGTACAGTGGCAACCTCGACGTGGTGAACTTGCTGGTCTCCAGGGGAGCAGATTTAGAGATCGAAGATGCTCACGGACACACGCCACTCACCCTCGCTGCCAGGCAAGGACACACCAAAGTAGTGAATTGTCTGATTGGGTGTGGCGCAAACATCAACCACACTGACCAGGACGGCTGGACAGCGCTGAGATCTGCTGCCTGGGGCGGTCACACCGAGGTGGTCTCTGCGCTGCTGTATGCTGGCGTCAAAGTGGACTGTGCAGATGCCGACAGCCGGACAGCTCTGCGGGCAGCAGCGTGGGGTGGACACGAGGACATCGTGCTGAACCTGCTGCAGCACGGCGCTGAAGTCAACAAGGCAGATAACGAAGGCAGGACCGCTCTGATCGCGGCGGCGTACATGGGACACAGAGAGATCGTGGAGCACCTCCTGGACCACGGGGCGGAGGTGAACCACGAGGACGTGGACGGCCGGACAGCACTCTCTGTGGCTGCACTCTGCGTGCCTGCCAGCAAGGGGCATGCTTCGGTCGTCAGCCTTCTGATCGATCGAGGGGCTGAGGTGGATCACTGTGACAAAGATGGCATGACTCCGCTGCTGGTGGCTGCCTACGAAGGACATGTCGACGTGGTTGACCTGCTTCTGGAGGGGGGTGCAGATGTGGACCACACCGACAACAACGGTCGGACGCCCCTCTTAGCTGCAGCTTCCATGGGCCACGCCTCGGTGGTGAACACACTCCTGTTCTGGGGTGCGGCCGTGGATAGCATTGACAGTGAGGGCAGGACGGTCCTCAGCATAGCCTCAGCCCAAGGGAACGTGGAGGTGGTACGTACTCTGCTGGACAGAGGGTTAGATGAAAACCACAGAGATGACGCCGGATGGACACCCTTGCACATGGCAGCTTTTGAAGGTCACAGATTAATATGTGAAGCACTTATCGAACAAGGTGCTAGAACAAATGAGATTGATAATGATGGCCGAATACCTTTCATATTAGCTGCGCAAGAGGGTCACTATGACTGTGTTCAGATGTTGTTAGAGAGTAAGTCCAACATCGATCAGAGAGGTTATGATGGCAGAAATGCACTGCGGGTTGCTGCCTTAGAAGGACACAGGGACATTGTCGAATTGCTCTTTAGCCATGGAGCTGACGTGAACTACAAAGATGCTGACGGTAGGCCTACTCTTTATATTTTGGCCTTAGAAAACCAACTTACAATGGCCGAGTATTTTTTAGAAAACGGTGCAAATGTAGAAACAAGTGATGCCGAAGGAAGGACGGCACTTCACGTTTCCTGCTGGCAGGGCCACCTGGAGATGGTGCAGGTGCTGATCACCTACCACGCTGACGTCAATGCTGCAGACAACGAAAAGCGGTCCGCTCTGCAGTCCGCAGCCTGGCAGGGCCACGTGAAGGTGGTGCAGCTGCTGATTGAGCATGGGGCCGTGGTCGATCACACCTGTAACCAGGGTGCAACCGCGCTCTGCATCGCGGCCCAGGAAGGGCACATTGACGTCGTGCAGGTTCTCCTGGAGCATGGTGCCGACCCAAACCATGCAGATCAGTTTGGACGCACTGCTATGCGTGTTGCAGCCAAAAATGGACACTCTCAGATCATTAAATTACTAGAAAAATATGGTGCATCTAGTTTGAATGGCTGTTCCCCATCTCCTGTTCATACGATGGAGCAAAAGCCTCTACAGTCAGTGTCTTCAAAAATGCAGTCGTTAACAATTAAGTCGAACAGCTCTGGCAGTACTGGTGGAGGGGACGTGCAGCCGCCACTGCGCGGTTTACCGAACGGGCCAGCGCATGCCTTCAGTTCTCCTTCGGAATCTCCAGACTCCACGGTCGATCGGCAGAAGTCGTCATTGTCAAATAATTCCCTGAAGAGTTCAAAAAATTCCTCTTTGAGAACGACTTCGTCTACGGCAACAGCTCAGACTGTGCCAATTGACAGCTTCCATAACTTGTCGTTTACTGAGCAGATCCAGCAGCACTCACTGCCCCGCAGTAGAAGCCGACAGTCCATCGTGTCCCCGTCTTCCACGACACAGTCCCTGGGACAGAGCCACCATTCCCCAAGTAGTGAATTTGAGTGGAGTCAAATAAAGCCCAGTTTGAAATCAACTAAAACAAATAAAGGGGGAAAGTCAGAAAATTCCAGTAAATCTGGGTCAGCTGGGAAAAAAGCTAAGCAAAATAATTCTTCACAGCCAAAGGTCTTAGAATATGAGATGACTCAGTTTGATGCAAGAGGGCCTGCAGCCAAATCCGGGCCCACTGCACCCCCTAAGCAAACGCCAGCAGAACCTCAGTGCAAAATGACGATGCCGTCAGCCCAGCAGGAGATTGGCCGATCTCAGCAGCCATTTCTCATTCACCAACAAAGCGGGGAACAGAAGAAAAGAAACGGGATAATGACAAACCCAAATTACCACCTCCAGAGCAACCAGGTGTTTCTTGGCAGGGTTTCCGTCCCACGAACCGTACAAGACAGGGGGCATCAGGACGTGCTGGAAGGGTACCCTTCCTCAGAGACAGAATTAAGCCTTAAACAAGCCCTGAAGCTTCAGATCGATGGTTCGGACCCCAGCTTCAACTATAAAAAGGAAACACCATTATAACAGGTAACATCTGGTCAGCATTACAGAGTAGAATGCCAGAAGTCTAAATCCCTCTTAGGGGTTCGACCTCTCCCACCTCGAGCACTCCCTTTTCCCTGTTCTGCTCTTGTCGTCCAGAGTACCGATCGTTTCACATGCTTCCTATGTTTTATTTATTGTGTTTATTATTTGCCCCTTCCAACTTAAATGGAATCTTTGTGAGGGTGGGGATTTTTATCTGTTTTGTTTACTCCACGTACTTGGGATACTGCTTGGACCTATAGTAGTTTCTCAGTAAAAATGTGTTGGATGAACGGATGGATGGATGGATGAATGAATGAATGAATGAATGAATGAATATATATACTCTTTATTGGTCTCAGATTAAGAATTCCTTCTATACAGTCATTTCCTCTCTTAAAAGTTCTTTAATGATAATAGAGGGAGGAACTATTGCTGTAATACTTCTTGGTTTGAATAAAATAGTGTATGTAGTGCTGAGTAGATGATAGTACATGTTAATTTCCTAACTTTTCACCCTAGAAGTCAAAGACTGAAACAGCCAAAGGTAATTTTTTATAGACAGATTCTTAAGACTCTTCTAAGTAAACTTTGCACTCACCAATCATAAGTGTGGAAAGGTGATGGACGGATGTATTGGCAAGAGAGTTTTTAGAGGCCATTATATTTAGGCATAAGAATTAAGTGTTAAAACCTCAAAAATAAAGTCATATTTATTAAATAACACCTCAGTGGATGTTTTATTAATTATATAGGGGAAGTTAATGGGAAAATAGATACAGAATTTTGTTTTATCTATGCTTTTTTTAGAAGCACATTTCTGATATTGGCGATAAATATTTCATTAGGAGTCTTTCCTGACTTTTACAAGTGTGCTTATCCCACTTTGCTTAATCATTTTTATCCTCTAACAAAATTGTGCTCTTTCCTTCTAGCAAATGGAAAGCTCTTTCTTAATGCTTCTTTTGTCTTTGGAGATACATTTTAGGTGACACATTAGCATAAATAATTTCCTACACCTTTTACTAACAGATGCACTTCATTGTGGCCAAATCCCATTCAAAAATAATATGTATGAAGTAGTTACTTCATTCTCCAATGTGATTTATTTAACAAATATTTTGCTCTATGCTACCACTCCCCAACTTACGACATCTCTTGTAAAGGCAGTAAAACTGTGTACTAAGCAACAGAACACATGAGTTAAGGTAGCATTTTGTGGAGCCTTTAAAAGTGCCTTTTAAGTTAAATAATGAATCTCTGGTGTCTACTCTGTGCTTTACACAGTAGGTATATATTATTACATGTGGCCCTAACACTGTATGTAGTTACACAGTAAGCACAATGTGGAAATTCATATATATATGTGTGTGTATCTTTAATTCTGCATTAGTTCCCCGTCCTGTGGAACGGAGACGTGGTGATCTGGTGACCAGGGCGGTTCCTGCCGCGGGATGAGAACATGGCGCCCACTGCCTGCGGGAAGGAGGCAGGGAGCGTGCAATCCGCGGGGAGCAGCCGGCCCGCGAGTGCTTGCTGCCCTGTGCCTGACTCGTGGGCTGCCGTCTCAGTGTGACCCTCTCGTGCTTCAGAAACTCCGTGTCGTGTGCTTCGTGTCCATTCACTCCACAAGAACGAGCACTTTTTAAAATGCAGATGTGTACTGCGGTTCCCTGGTAAAAGCTGAAGAAACTTTAAGTATTTTAAGTTAAGATTTGATAAATGTGCATGTGCCATGATCAAATATATATGAAAAGGCAGTGTTCTTTGTATTTATTTTTTCTTTTTGTGGCAAATGAATCTTAAGCCTACTGTTCGGTCACATCCGCGTTGCTGTAGTGTACGGCTTGTTTCTTGTATCTTTAAAAATGTCACTCAATAAAATAAATCATGCAACTATTTATACTTGCTACACCTTCAGCATCGGTGAAAATGAGTTTCTGTTTAATGCCACCTTGAGGTGAAGAAGATGGTTTCTTCATAGATTTAAAAATAATTTCTAGTCTTTTAGGGAGCTGCTCTAAGTAGTTGAAATTTGGATTTCCCAGTGGAACCCTCCTAATCTCTGACTAATGATGTCAGAGAGGAAAAAGGAAAAAAGGCAGAACGAAGTTCTGTCTCATTCACTGGGGTGCAAGTCTGCCCTCTGCTCACTGGTCATTCCACCTCGAAGAAGATGGATGGTCGCCCCCAAGACCGGGAATTGCCCAGGAGAGAGCCCGGCCTCCACAGCGTTCTGTGTAGAGGGAGGCCCAACAGTCTCTGGTCTCTGAGGGTGGATTGTTGATCCACGAACAATTCATCGACTGCCCTCATCTCTTCCGTCGAGTTGAATACACTATATTTTACCAGTGCGAGTTTTAATGCTGGCTTCTCTCTCAGTTGCTTCTGTTTTGCAAATCAAGCATGCCGAAAATAAGTCCTCACTGAAAATCAGTTGGGTTGATTCCAGTGGTTAGGGGGATGAAGGTTCTTGATGAGTGTGGTCAGCACTGGCCTTCACAGGTGACACCACTAATCTGCCAGTCGTAGCACGTGTGTGGGGGTTTTTGGTATTTGATAGACACTAAGCTTTGTCCACATACTCTTTCCTGTTTTCTTCCTCGGACAACTGCCTTCGGGATGACTGCCAGAGTCAAGGGTGAGGTCCGTGACCACGGAAAAGCAAGCCGACTGGCTCCAGTGAGCGTGCAGAGCCAGCTTCAGTGGGCATGCACCTGTCTGGACAGGCTCGAATGTATTTAAAAGCCAAAGGGTTGTGTTTGATCTTTTTAGGAGCCCCGAAAATCTTATAAAATCCAGAAATTCAGTTCTTCCCATATACCGTTGGTAAGAAGGAGGAATGAGGAAAGAGAATTTGGAGATTCAGCACAAAACCATTGCTACTAGGAGAAGAGAATATTTAGAAAATGTCTTAGGTAACCAAGGTCAGTCACGTCATCTTGCATGAAGGGTCTACGCGTGACTCGCTCACAGAAACAGGAGTGTGTACCTGGTTGTGGTCACTGTGTCGCTTGGATCTCCTGTAGGGCCTTGCGTTTTGCTTTTGTTGTTTAGAGTCAGCAACACTCATTTTGTTTGTGTCACCGAGTCCGAGTCAGGAGTGGGAGGTGCAGTAATGAGTTCCGTCGCTAGTAAGGTGACATGGCAATACGGAGAACTCGAATGTGAATGTTTCAAGTATTGAATTTTTGTCCCCATGGGACATTTATTAATACACTTAATAGGACTCTTGCAAAGTAGCCTTAAAAGTGTTAATGATTCTTTTAATAAATATGAACACATACTGTTATGAGAACCAATCTTGCTCATGTCTCAGATACAGTGCATTTACATTGCTGTGGAAGATGAAGCTCTACTTTCTTACTAGCTGTATTTTTTTTAGAAAACCCTGAAAGCTGCCAGTTTTTCTATTAACCTTGAATTATTGGAATTGTATTTATTTAATTTTATTGTTTTTTGTTTTTGTTTTTTACAAAAATGCACCTTGTAGCCAAAGGGCAAAGATATGACTCATTACAGAAGGGATTTATTTTTTTTCAAACAGCTAAATGTTTTCATATTCATATGATAAAGACTTGAAACAGTTGGTAGGAAGAGAACCTGCTGGAAAAATAAGACTTTGGAAAGTAAGTATTCCTCTGAATGTTTTTATATTATGTTTTGGAATAGAACAAAAAATGGCTTTCAGTTAGGCTAAGGATGATAGGGAACCAAGGTGTCCTACTTTGCTGATTTCTTTTTCTGGGGGATTTAATGCCGTGATTGAAAATGGCTTTTAATCCATTAAGGAGAGTAAAAATGGTCCCCCAAATACAACTCCTAAAAGGCTATTTTAAAAATTAAACTGGTTAAATTTTGTAAATCACCTGATGCCATTACATGCCTATGATGCCATGTGCTTTTAACATGTTTGTAATACTCCGTCCCTGCCCGTCCCTCAGAGCCATGCGCTGACAGACAGGGAGTGACAGGAAGTGCAGTGATGAAAAACACAAGTCTCAGTGCGTGTAGGAAAGTCTGCCCAGGGCGCAGTGTGTTCCGCATAGTCCGGCAGTGTCTTCTGTCTCTCACCCTCATCCCACCCCTACGAGATTCTTCACCAAAAAGAATTCCCTCTTAAAAAGCAGGAGCACATACTTTTCTCCACATTGTCGGGCTATGCAAATGTTTGTTTTGCTTCGTGTCCTCCATTTATTTACATGTCTCAGCAAATGTAGATGCCAACAAATACTTTCTTTTGTACTTTTCCATTGGTTTGGGGTATGTAAATAGCCTAAAATGTACATTGAACTTCACATTGTAAAAGTTTTATTTTATTCCTTGTATTATATTAAGCAAAAATCCCTATGTATATGAAAGTGCATAATAAATATATTTGCTTTACAGAGGATATCTTGTTTTAATTTTATTCTTGAACCAACAGAACATGCTTGTCATGCTCATAGTAAAACAACTAACAGTTTTCTATATTAACTTATTTTAAATAAGCACTGAGCATATGAATTTGGAATCATTTTACAAAAAGAGAGATAACTTTCCAAAGGAAGGCAGGAAAAAAAGATCTGGCCTGTAAATCTTCCGAAAGCTCCTTCCTGAGTCTGTCTGCTTTTCCCGATGGACACAGCACACTGTGTCTCACCACGGTAGGTGTCACGCCTTTGAAATGGCAGGAACCCGGTCAACTGTGTGCGTGGATGCTCCCTCACGTCAGAATCCTGCAGCCATCTAGCACTTGATATTTTGAGGTTTCATTGCAAACGTGGTCAGTCATTTTTCAAATAAATTTCTATGTACTGTGCACTCAGTAAACTTAGGTCACTTCTTCCTGTGTGTGTCTGTTTTCTGTTGCTGCTCTAAAGAGAGGTTTCTAGAAAGGCCATCACAGTATTTTCTGTTAGGTAATTTTATAATTACAGGGTTCTGCAGTAACTACCTAATATTCTTTATAAATCTGTGGCATTAATAGAAACCTTTATCTAAAAGTTTTTAATAATGATTAAACACAAATGGGTGATTTACATAGAAGAATTTTAAAACAGGCTGGTTGACTAAATAAACGCGGAGTTTTCTAGCTGGTGGTCTAAAGGAATACACTATGAGAACTTGGCAATGATTAATGTTTTCACTCCTTCGCCCTAGTCCTTGGAAGGATTCCAACTAATAGTAGTGAGATACACACTGAAGGCTTAGGTTCCAGAATTTCTGGGAAAATTTCAGTCACTATGCAAATATATGCACTAATCTTATTTTTAAGAGAAGGCCTCTGCTTGGCCTGTCTTACTATAAGTAAAATTTAAATTATCCAAATTGAAATGGAGTCATTTGAAATTTACTGCGTATTTAGGTTTCTGCTTTTTTTTTTAGTTTTATTTTCAGTTATAATTTGCATTCACTGTTATTTTGAATTAGTTGCAAGTGGGCAGCACGGTGACTGGACTCTCATGTTTTATGAAGTGATTTGCCTGATATTTCAGGTACACACTGGACACCATTCATAGTTATTACACTATTACCGACTACAGTTCCCATGCTGCACTTCACATTCCTGTGACTGTTTCTGGGACTAAACTAGTAGCTTTGCACTTCTCGGTCCCTTCACCTTTTTCGCCCAGCCCTGCAGCCACTTTCCCTTTAGGGACCATCACTCTGTTTGTTCTCTGTGTCTATGAATCTCTTTCCATTTTGTTTGTGCCTTTATTTTGTTCTTTAGATTCCACATATAAGCGGAGTCACATGGCATTCATCTTTCTCTTTCTGGCTTATTTCACTCAGCACAATGACCTCTGGGCCCCAAAGGGAAAGATTTCGTTCTTTTTTATGGCCAAGTAGTATTCCGTTGTATACATGGGCCACAACTTTTATCCGCTTGTCTGTTGACAGGCACTTGTACAACTCAACACACACACACAAACAAAAAAACACCAAAGAAACAATCCAAGTAAAAAGTAGGCAGAGGACGTACAGAGGGCCAGTAGACATGAAAACACGCTCAAGGTCACCAGTCATCAGAGAAATGCGAGTTAAACCACAATGAGTCTCACCTGTCGGAATAGCTGTTGTCAATACATCAACAAGTGGTGGAGAGGGTGTGGAGATGGGAACCCTCGGGCACTGCCGGTGGGAATGCAGACTGGGGTAGCCGCTGTGGAAAACCGTGTGAAGCGTCCTCAGGAAATTGAAATTGAATTGCTTTATGGCCCAGCGATTTCACTTCTGGCTATATATCCAAAGAAATGCAAAACAGTAGTTCATTGTAGTATTATTTACAATAGCCAATGTGTACTCTTAAATACACATTGTCTACCACACTGGCAAAATTTAGCTAAGTTCTGAGAACATTTCTTTAAAAATATATATTACATTTAGAAGCCCCCTATGTACTTACAGCTTCTACCTATTCTTGGTCTCCATGTGTGAAAACTGATACAATGGTACGTCCCCAAAGAGCTGATGCCACACTTTTAATGAGTGTCTGGTACTCCTGCTTTGTTTATAACTTTACGGTGAACTAGAACACACATACAGGAAAAGACAGAAATCCTAAGCTGCTGACCAGTAAATTTTTATAAATCGAACACACCTGTTTGCCCACAACCCTGATCTGGGTGCAATCCAGATGCAGGCCATAACCCTGGTCAGAAACCTCCCTTGCCCGTCCCAGACACGACCCCCAACAACGAAAACCCCTGCTCTGGCTTTCCTCACCATAGCTTAGCACTGGCTATTGAGACTTCACGTGAATGGAATCACGCAATACATCCCTTGTGTGCTGGCTTCTTTGCCTGAAGTTTGTGAAGTTCACCCACACTGCGTAACCGTGATTTGCCCTTACCCATTACTGTACAGTATTGTTTGTCCCTTTAAGGTTGTATAGAATTCCACAGTGAATACGTTCAAAAATCCACGTTACTGCTAGTGAACATTAGGATTGTTTCCAGTTCTTGGCTCTTAATATTGCAGGCAACATTTTATACATATTTTTGGTGCCCATAGGATACATTTCTTTTTAATAACGTGAGTGAAATCACTGGGTCTTAGGATGTGACTATGATTAGCTTTAATAGCTTTAATAAAGAACGTCAGTGTTCCCAGGCAGCAGCGCCAACTTGACCCACACCGGGCGGACAAGAGTCTCAGTCTGTACGTCTCTGCAAATAATCTGTCACTTTGTGTTGTTCAGTGCTTTCTTTTTGTAATTCTGTTTGGTTGCATACTTGTATTGAGATTCGAATTTGCACTTTTGACATGACTAATGAAATTAGGCCCTTTTACACGAGACTTTTGTCTATTTTTATATCCTGTCTTATGGAGAAATTTGTCCTGTCCCCCCTTTGGTTTCTTGGTTTTTTAGAAATTCTTTTACATTTTGGATACAGGTCCTTTCCATAATAGATACCGTGCAAATAGCTTCTCAAATTCTGTGCTTTGTCATCTCACTTACAATGGTATGTTTTCACAGCGGTTCTTATTTAATGAGATCTAATATTTTATAGTTCTGCTGTTCTGTGTCCTGTTGTAGAAATACTTGCTTTCTCAAGGTCATGATGGCATTTCCTTTATTTTCTTCCAATTTCTGTTGTTTTACCTTAATTGTCAGATCAGCCCAGCATTACCTATTCATTGGTGTCTTTTAGTATCACCTTTGTCATAAACCAGGTACTGTTATGCGGGTGAGTGTTCTTGTCCATTCAGCCAACATCAGATCCATTAAATGGCTGTGGCTTTGTAACCGACTTTAGTGTCTGGGAGCCGGAGCCCCCTGCCTTGTCTCTCCAGGGCGCCTACGCTCTTCTCCACATTCTGAATTGCCGCAGTTTTTAAAATTGGCTTCTCAATTTCATTAAAAAGAGAAACTTGCCGGTGTATTGCTTGACATTACATTGAATCTACAGATCAATTTGGAGTTCGGTGAGTTCATTTGTTCATACATTTAGTCTTCCAATCAATGAACTTGCTGTCTCTCTCATTTATTTAGATCTAATTTATTTTCAGTGATGTTTCTCATTTCTGTGTAGAGGTGAACACATACATTAAATATATTCCTAGGTAATTTGTTTCTTATTGATGCTGCTGTAAGTGGTATTTTTATTTCATTTTCTAGGTGTTACTGTGTAGAGAAATAGTTTTCTCAGTATATTGATCATTTATTCAGAAGTGTTACTAAATTTATTTTTAAGTAAGGTATAACTTTTACACAATAAAATTCACATTTTAAAGGATAGTTTGATGAGTTTTGACAAGTATATAAAACATAAACCGCACTACAACTGAGATACCCAATGTCTGCATCTCCTCACACAGTTTCCTTATGCATGGCACCCTGTAAAATCAGTTCCCTCCTCTCACCCCAGCCTCTGGCAACCACAAGTCATGATTTCTTAACAGTTTTGTGCGTGGAAACCAAGCTCTTTCACAGGGTTGCAAGGACAGATTTCCAAGGACCACACACAGGAGACTGTGGTGTGGCAAAATGGTTTATTTGTGTGGAATCTGCCCCCGGGTTGCCAGTGTCCCATCCCCTTCCATCCCCCCACGGACAAGGTCCAATCATGTCCTCAGTCAGCAGCAGGGCCAAAGCAAAGGCCAGTGTCCAGAGTTTCTGCTTCACATTAAAGCTTAGCCCTTCTGTAGCCCAGGCATCTGCTGCGGGCCAGTAGCTGCTGGACCCACGTGGTCGCACGCTCCCTGGTGAGAGAGCCTCGCAGCACATGCGGCAAGTGCAAGTCAGGAGGAAGAGGGAGAGAGGGGGAGAGAGAGAGCGCACACACTTCTTTGTTCCCCTGGAATTATTCTTAGCTGGGGTCGGGTGGGCCAGATGCTTTTTCAAAAGAACCAATCAGGTGCCCAAGCTTTCAGGACTTTTGATAGGTTTACACCCCGCAGATAGAATGACAGGCCTCTGTGGTGCAGCCCCTCCCCCGGTGCCCCCAGCAGCCTGGCACCAGAGGGGGAGGGAGGAGGGTTGATCCCCTGGTGGAGCAACGCTGTGGTCCCCTGGGGTGTGAAGCTGCGGCTTCCTGGTGAAGCCAACGGGCTCCTGTTCCCCCAATTCACAAGGCTCAGTGTCTGATTTCCTCTGCTCCCCTTTCCTATTAATAATCAGCTCACTATTGGCAGGCACAGTTCTGCCTTTTTAGAAATATCTGATAAATGGAATCATACAGGCGCTCCTGTACCGGCCTAGTTTCCCTCGGCGTCACGGTTTTGAGACTCATTCATCCCTGCGGCAGCGTGTGTGAGCCTCGTGGCTTTCGATTCGGAGTGGGCTCAGCATTTCACCCTCGTGCCACCCCAGCAGTGAGTCCATCCGCTGACACGCTGAGAGGATGCGAGCTGTTTTCCGCTGCTGACTGCCATGTGTGACGCCATTCTGAGTGTGCGTTCAGTTGTGTGTGTTCCCTCGGGACCCCATTTGTCTTCGAGGAGCAGCCAGGAGCAGGGGTGCGGTGTGGCCAGGAAGCCAGCCCACTGGCGGCAGAACTCAGGTCACGAAAAACAAGGGAGAGACGGCAGGAAAAATATACTTTTTTAAAATAAGGGCCATCCTGAAGTAACCAACCCATATCTGATATACACCTTGAAGGCTGTTTAATGTCACCCAAATAAATTTGAAAGCCTGGGTGACATGAATAATTTCCTTAGAAAAATATAACTTTCCATTACTGACTCTGTAAAGATTTTTAAAAATCTCAAAATCTTATTTCTATACAGGAAATACAACTATCATGTCAAAACAAAGAGAAGCAAGAGTAGGTGGTTTCAAAAGGGATACTATAGGACACAGAGCAGAACGTCTAAAGCGTTGCAAAAACACTATTAAACACTTTGTATGCAGTCTTCGTATTACACGGATGTGACGTGCCTGCACTTCATGACCACAGTTCAATCACATAAGACAGTCCCCCACATTGGGGCCCAGTCACAGTCACCAGGATGCGTCGACGGTGAGGACTGCGGGAAATAAAAGCCTCACTGCCAGCCCTCGGGCCACCTGTCACGGCACACGGAAGAGGTGGGCCTGAGGAGCAGGGACCCTCACGGCACCTCTTCACAGCCTGTGGTGGTGGCTGGTCCTGAGTATCTGGGACCCGTTTCACCCACTGACAGCCAGACACGCCAGTGCGTCGTGTCCTTGGCTCCCAGTGACAAAGCCCCATGACGGTTCACAGAGATGGGTGACTGAAATCGGAACTTAGCCAACAAAGACTCCAGTGTGGCCAAGATAGGAAAGTCGATGATGCCGGAGTAAAACTGGGTGGGATTAGATTTGAAAATGGCAACAGCAAAGCCATTTGTGAGCCGCGTGGCTTTCTGCGATGGGGAGAGACCTTTGGGGAACTATGGCAACAGTTCTTGATAAAGACGCCAGGGAAACAGGAGGAAACAGCCATTTCTCGGTGGAACCGTCAGCTTTGTGCTCAGTGAAGACTGTGAGGTGCGTCCCACTCTGGCCAGGAATGAGACAATTCACACTCACCACTCCTAGTTCGTCTTGCTCCTGAGCTAACAGTTTGAAACAAGGAAAAGACTGAGTTTGTAAAGAAGGCGAAGTCATCACCTTGTGTGGGAATTGCCACTACCTACAGTACTTGGAAAAGTCTAAGTAAATCGACTGGAAAACCATGGTAAGAAACTAGAGATTTCAATACAGCAGTGAGTCACACAACTGACATGTATTTCCAGTAGTGTCCACATATACAAACAATAACCAACCACAACATAAAACGGAAGCAACGCATTACCAGGCACTTCTGTGATCTATCAGAATGGCAAACGTCCCCAAATTTTATTTCTTAAAAACCTCTTTTTTGAGAGTCTGGAGAAATCCGGCATGCTCCTGCTGCAGGTGGGCATACCAGCAGCTACAATCCCCGAGGACAGCAATTCATTATGTAAGGACATCACAAACTCATGTACTCCTCGACCCAGAATCCCCTCTTCCACCGTTACCTATGGATTAGCCCACACACGCCGGCGAGGATGGAGGCGCACATTTACTCAGAGAGAGAGAGCTGCCCAACTGAGAAATGAACGTAGGGCAAAGAAACAGAAACTGAAATGGCAAGAAATCTGAAGGACAGGTCCATGGGTGGGAGACTGATGCAACAAACTAACAGGAAGAGCTCTCCAAGGTCACGTGAGGAAAAAGCCTGGTGAAGAACAGTGCATGTCCCACGTCACCTTCTGCACAGGGAAGCTGACCGTCCACCAGGAGGAAACAGCGGTTTACACCAGCGAGCAGGATGGTGGGGGTGGAGCCTGAGGGTTCAGGGTGCAGGGGGGCTTTTCCTCTGGATACCTCTTATTTATTTACCAAGTGAATCTGCGCCAGAATCAAAAAGAAAAACCAATAAAACACAGTAATTTGATTTTTTTGAACTTATTTTCCAGCTCAATATTTTAAAATACGTATTCTTTGGGGGTTCATTTAATATCTGTCTCCCGTGCAGGTAGGCCTCACCTGCAGATCTGCTCCCAGCCTGGAGCCATGCCAAGATGGCTGACTCATCGCAGCATCACTTTGGGTGCCCTGGACGCGACCCCAGGAATTGGCTAAGGACGAGAGACTGCTCCTCGCCTGGGCAGCGGGCCAGGAGGAAGGTGTGGGCTTCTGCAGTCAGACTTAATGTCAGATCTAGCAGCTACCATTTCCTAGCATGATGCCCTTTGGCAAATTCCTTATCCTCTTAGCCTCAATTTCCTTCTTTTGCAGATTGAAGATAATAAGACCTTCACTACCAGGTTAGGAAGGGTAAAGGGGTTAACCTGTGAAACACCTCTGGAGGCACAAATGTTAGTTGAGTTTTTCCTTTTTCTCCATGTGCCTTATACTAAGCTTAGCACATGATACCCTAAATTAATTGACCCGAATCAAATAAATGTCCTTTATTCACTCATTAATAACTTTTGTAGCCACTGGTGGTCCGACTGAGTGTGAATAGCTCTGATTTAACTCTTTAGTCTGAAGAGGACCAAAGTTCTGCCACCCTAAAACTACCCTTTGGAATACTGGTTTTAGACCAGTTATGAAGAAACCGAAGGCTCAGAAAATTGCCCCCTCTCCGCCCCGTCTCCTGCCCACGGGACTCATAAGGAAAGACCTGTCCCGGGAAGGAAACCATAGCTTATTCACTTTTGCCTCCTGTGAATGAAGTGTGGCGGACGAAAAGGCTCCAAGCAGAGACCCAGTAACCGGATCAGCCCTGCGTCCTGGGGTTTTGGGGTTGCTGAGCAAAAATGTACCTGCCGGGTACGTCCTGCTCTTCCTCAACTGCTTGGAAATCGCCTGCTTCCTCTGAAATCTCAGGCCCCTGAATCCTCCCCTCCCCCTTCTCCTTTGGCCAAAAGGATGTACATACACAATGTACCTCACTGTCTCTGGAATGTTCATGCTTATGGGAATTCTCTGTACACATGTATTAAGATTTGATTTTCTTCTGCTATTCTGCTATATATTGTTTGAATGACTAGCCCATCTAAAAAAACTTAGAAGGTGGGAGAAAAAGTATTTTTTAAAGACTTTATTTATTTCTTTGTTTATTTATTTTAGAGAGAGAGGAAGGGAAGGAGAAAGAGGGAGAGAATCACTGATGTGCGAGAGAAGCATTGATCGGTTGGTGAAAGTTTCAACTCTTTGGAATTACTGGGAGGAAAATTAAAATGTAGCTATCCGTTTTCTACAATGAGGAACTGAGAATTTTTTTCTTTTTTCTTGTTCATCTTAAATTTTCATATTTTTCCCAATAAAACACGACTTCTCTCAAGACACAGATTAGTATTCTGGGGAACTGAGGAGAGGATCCCCGGAGAGGACACCCTCGCTGTCCCGGTTTGCAGGAAGCTGACCCAGCCATGGCTCTGGGGGAGGAGTCACACGGTTCTGCCCTCCACTACCCTCCAGCCCTAGGAGCAACACCTCCTGTAGGGAGTTGCTCTCTGCTTGCTGAGCAGTTTAGAAAAGAAACGAACTGTGGGATTAAACCCATTCTGCTGCTCTCCAGGTTTCCGTCCTCAGGGTGCCCTCCATGTGCGGTGCAGCAGTGTCAGCTCAGGAGCTGCGAAACTGAGAACAGCAGGAAAATAAGAACTCACGGGCATAAGGCAATCAGAGCGTCTGCAAAGCAATAGCCTCAGGAGGACAGGCCTACGGCAAAAGCAGATGCAGAGCTGCCCCTCCTGACCACCAGCACGGTGGGGAGAGAGGGCAGGCAGCCCTTGCTTGCAAACTGGCCAGAGTGGGAGGAAAACCCTTTCCTGGGGAATCCATGAGTTCTGGTAAAAGGCTAATTTAGTGATTTTCTCCCTTTGTTTCTTTCTTTTTTAAAAAAAGAGAGATGTGAATCCCAGTTGCTGGGGTGCTCTCTTCCTCCCCAGCCTAGGGCCCCGTGGAGTGCGCACTGGGCACTGTGCTCTGCATACAATGCCCCACATCTAGTTCTTAGAGAGTGCTGTGAAGGAACTGTTACCACCCACGTTTAATGAGCTGAGAAAACGGTGTTAGAGAAAGTAAGCAACTCGTTGGCTGTCAACAAAGTCAGTAACGGGAGAGAGCCCAGGTTCTGGTTTTGTCATTACGGAACACTAGGCTGAGCGGAAGCAGGAGAAACAGGTCGTAAGTTAGGGACTGCGGACAAGAGTCGAGCAGACCGAGGTTGTAAATGTGAAAAATAACAGGTGAAGAGTGACTCGATATTACCTCCAAATTCACCAGATCTACACAGAAAATGCTGAATAGTCATTCTGTAGCTTATAGAAGGAAAATAAGTACAACGTATATTTAAAACAATGCCTAATATGAATGAATGTTTTTTTATGGTAGGAAGAATGTAAGGGTGACAATCCCTAGGAAAGCTTTAAAAAAACCTTATATGATTTTAATGGAATCGACTTACTTATAGGGAGGATTTCAAAGTAAATGATTTCTTATTATTATCGCTCAGTTGCGCCAAGATGGTCACAGGTTCTCAGACCTGGCGATGCAGCAGCAGAAGTACGACAACGGCCAGACGGGGGCTTCGGTTTCTTCTTGTTTTCTGAAGTTCAGATGCAGGGCACTCCCGTGTCGGAAGCACCACCAGGAGGCTGCTGGCAAGTGTTGGAAAGGGAGAATCTGGCTTGTCTACACAACTTTAGGTACTCTAGGTGCGTAGTGGGAGGGACAGTTGCCCTGGGCCTTCGGTCATCTTTGAATTGAGGAAAGCACTAAGATGAAAACATGATAAACTATTACATATAAAGTGCCTTTCCGACACTTGCCAGCAGCCTCCTGGTGGTGCTCCCGACACTGGAGTCCCCTGCTTCTGATTTTGGAACAGGGCCTTGATCCCCCTTACCAAAACTGAACAAGAGAAAGCAAAACAAACAAAACTGAACACCTACTATAACACCAGAAAAATCCACCACTGAATGTGTTTTCATTCATCAAATGACAATGAAAAATGTGTTCCCATCCTTTCACAGAAATCCATCAGTGAATAAGAATAAACTATTATTAGTGCTTTTTAGTGAAGCCTGAGGGTTACTGGCAATGTGCTGATCAGAGAAAAATTCTGAGAAGCCCTAAACTAAATCATATGACCTGGTAAGCAAGTTAGCCAGCTATGAGTAGGTGGCCAATTGATAGCCGGGCCAGCTAACAAGACACGGCCCACCTTCCTGAAAGTACGTGGGAGCTCTGAATCAGCTGGGGGCCACAGCATCCCGCAGCCACAGAGCACTCGGGCCTGCTGCCACCCCCAAAATAGTGAGAGTTGCTCCCTCACGGACTGCGCCCTCTCCTAGAACTGCCCCACCTCACCCTTCCCACCTCCCTGTCTGCAGCTGATGGAGCTTCTTTCAGGAGAACCTGCCCCGCTTCCCCGCAGTGTGCAGCGTGTGAAGGCGCCCCTCAATCCCTGGGGGGGGGGGACTTGTTTGCTTTCTCCATCCAACCCGCTGCTGCTGGTATAGACTTCGTGCCCCAAAACCTTGTGCTTTTCTGGCAGGGATTTGGCTTCACAAATCCTCTCTTTTAGAAAAAGCTTTTGGCTGTGGAATTTTCTGTTGAACAGCTCCTTGTTGTCCTGAACATAGATTCCCTCCACTAAGGATCCACGTGCCAAATCGGGAACTCTCTCCCACCTGCCTGTGGGAGGCTTCACTCCCGGCACAATTACCTTCAGCATCAACATCACTGTCTGCAAAACACTTAACAAACAGAAACTTCATCTCATAGGTTTCTACAGGGACGATTCTTCCGGCAGTTTGATTCTGGAGGACATTTTTAATGGTATGCAATGTGCTGGAAAAAGGGCTGAGTTTCCAGGAGACCTGGAACGTCACCTGCGCAGCACTGTTCTCTGTGCCACGTGACTCCCAGAGCCACGTGCTCTGTCACTTACAAAATAGAAATGACAATTCCTGTTCTTCTACCTCTTCATAGTATTATATAAAAATATTTTACAAGGCATAAAATGAGATGTAGATCTAGACTTTAAGTATTGGTGATAATACTAAAGACTCAATTTAAAATTTTTCAAAATTTTAATGAAATTAAAATGTCAGAATCAAAGTTGAGTAGTCATAAATTTCAGTATATTCCCAATAACCCAATAACCGGGAGACATGAAATTTCAAACACAAAGAAGAAAACAAGCAGGCTACAATAAAGAGAGAGAATTGAAAAACCACTTTCAAATACTTGAAGATAACTCAATTCAATGCTAGTGTTACTGTACAACAGTCTGTCAGAGTGCTGGGGAGTCTCCCTCATTGGCCAAGATGGTGCAGGGGGTGGTTCTAGACCAAAGAGCCCCATCAATCTAGTCGGGGTGGGGAAGGCATTGGTTGGGGGTGGACCCACCCAAAGCACAAGAAAATTTGAGAAGTTGATTGGTCATTCTGAGAAAGCACCTGGTTCTGCACTCACACGATGCACTTGCCTGTTCTTTCCACGGGCTGTGTGGCCATAGTTGCTACGTGGCCCATGGCCTCCAGGAGGAAGTTTAGTGACCCACTCTCGAGTGCGTTAGCATGTGCCCAGGAGTATGTGACTTGGTGGCCCTGGCAGCCACATCACTCATGGCCGTGTGGGTTCCACACACAACAGTCTGTCAGAGTGCTAGGGAGTTTCCCTCATTGGGAGCAGCTGATAACAGAGCCAGGAAAGCTGAGCTACCTGGACGGGGAGTAAGACCACTCAGCCAAAGCACCGGAACTCTGGACACTGGCATTTGTTCTGGTCCTGCTGAGGACGGTTGGAATTTTTCATGGCAAAAAGAGGAGAAAGGCTTTGAGACAGGAGTCTACCACTCTCCCAGATTGTGCAGCACCTGAATAAATCCTCTTTCCTCTTGCAACAGTGTCTGTCTGCCCCAGGTGTCTGGCTTCTGTGGGGACAGGTAGCTGAACCCCTGTTTTCTGTGTGGTTATGACAGCAGCTGATAATCTGTCTGCATTGTGTTCAGCTCAGCTGCCCTGTGGCCCACTACCGGCCATATTGCTTTGTGCTTTCCATTCTGTTAGCTGCGTCTTGGATTGGCCTTCTGAAAGACGACATTATCATTTGGAGTCCTGCAGTTTACCTGTCACTTCTGTCTTTTCTCTTACTCAAGCCGAAGGCCCACACCCGCCCTTTACACTGCACCTGGCACCGACAGTTTCAAAACCTTCCCTAATTTGGGCAAGATAGGAAAAAGTGTAAGTTCCCTGAAGAAGCTCAGTCAAAATAGGAATAGTTGGGATCTGGAAACATGCTCTTTTTTTCCCCAAACATGCTCATATATTCTTTATTATGAAATAATATAATTCAGTTAGCAACTAACACAGGATTCAAGAATATATTCCCCCAAAGAAGGTTTCAATGACATTTCCAACTCATGAATAAAAACATCAGAGGAAAGCTGAATTTCTGGAACCACAGAGTCTTGTTTTAATCCCCAAATAAGTTTTCTCATATTGGTAAGTTTCTCTCTCTAGCAAATACATTACAGTTGACTCAGAGAGGAAAGTATATTAAAGGGAGAGACATGCATTTTGCCCAGGGTGCTTTGATTGATCTAAACAAAGGCTGGGCTCCAAGCAAGTGTAACTTTGGAGATCAGAAGATTGCAGCTGCTGGCAAATAAGCCGGTTTTGGGAATTCACACTTGGGCAGGGAGGCTGCTGAGGCTGCTCCAGCCGGTGCATTTGTCTGTGGATATTGAGCGATCAAAACATTTAGAATTCACATGGAAGTTTGCTGGCAGGAGGCATGAACACTGACTGGAGGCATTCCCACCCTCAGTGGGAACGAAGCACACAAAGGACTCTCTGAGTGTGCCCAGAGTTGCATTTCTCACGGAATACCTGAACTGCCTCCTTACCTCCTGAGACTCAGGCAGGGGCTAGGCAGGGAGGCTGAAGCTCTGTGAATGAGCTGCAAAAAGTCCCTGGTTGTAGCCTCATTACAGACCTCACATCCGGATTTACTTTTATGGAATAGGTTCACGGAACGGTGCAGTGCCTGTCCTCCCACTCACAGATGCGTGTTCACTCTGAAATTAGTACCGAAACCAGACTGGGCCCTGGGCCCAGACCCACGCCGACCCTGCAGCCCCAAAGCCATCTCACTGGAATGCTCTCCCACCTTTACCCCAATGCCTCCAGCTGATCAGAGTATGTCCTCTCTAACCAGGATCCAAATTCTGATCAGCGAGCGGGGCCTGGACAAAGATGAGAGACAGACCCACTCGCACTGAACTTTCTCTTGGGCCCAGAGGACGAGATGAGGTGCGCAGACCTTGGTCAGAAAATGTGAGTACAGAGAGACGTAAGGCCTTCTAAGCTGAATGATGAGGGGCCAGTTTTAGTTACAAATATCTCCTGAAAGGAAAAGTCATGACATGTCTTGGAAAATGGACTTCCTTGGAGATATTTGCACAGCACAGCAGGGATGTACTTGTTCCAGCTGGTTTCAGCAAAGCCATGGAGGGTGACCACGCCAACTGGACAGAGGAAAGCAAGCCGAGCTCTGACCAGGCCCAATGTAGAAGCTCGTACAGGAAGGTGATTCAGTGGCCACAGATGACAAATATCCTCATTTTGTGTGTTTTGGTTTGCAAGTAATAGACACCCATTCACGTCACTCCCAGCAAAGAGGGGGCTTCCCTGAAAAGCTGGGTCGCCCACCTAGAGACCGGCAAGTCCAGTATGGCCTACGAACCCTGACCCCTTTCCAACGGCATCTCCTGTGTCTGCAGACCTCTCATAGGTTAGGGTCGCCACATCTCTGATAAAACGGCCAATCGAGGATTACCCCCTCTATCCTTAGAGAAGAATTCAGACTAGCCCACCCTTGGATGAATCAACTTTGACGAAAAAGGTAGGCTACTATCATTGTCAGCAGTCATTAAAGTTCAAGGTAAAGTGGGAAAAAAAACAACTTTGAAAATAAGAGGGGGCCAGTCCCAGAATCATAAATGAGACTGTGTAGCAGTCAAACTGGGGGCAGGTGATGCACCTAGACTGGGATCAAACTGGGGGCAGCTAACGCACCTAGACTGGGAGAAGAACTGGTCGGTCCTGCGCACCGGTGACCTTGGCTGGGGGGCTGTGGATGAGGAGGGCAGTGTGTGGTCTGGAGGCAGGAGGAGGGCTGGGACTCATTCTTCAGGTAGAGAGGATCGGTCAGGATGCTGTTCAAGTGACCATACCCACGCCCAGGAAATTATTGGACTAGTGAGGTGAAGAGCAGCAAAGAACACTCTAGAAACAAAGTTTAATTCAGATGACTCAAGACTTCCCAGAAGTCCCTACTGATTTTCAAAGACCACATCCTCAGGGTCGGCGGGGCCCTCACTGGTCCTCTGAGGGCTCAGGCCTGCCCTCAGGGCGGTGACATTACTGCCCCTCCTCTTCTGGAGCCACGGCTGGCCGAGGGTGGCTACCTTTCCTCATCCCACACACTGAGGTCTGGCTGTATTTTCAGCAGGTCCAATGGAATGACTAATGCACCCTTCTTTCTCTCTACTCTCATTGGCCAGTTATTTCTGAAAACAAACTAAAAGGCACACCGCAGCAACAAAATTTGCTGAAAACTATTCCACACATCCCTTCTGTTCTGATATTAAAACTTACTAGCCCTGATTTTTTAAAGAAATAATTTCTTCTGTATTTTATTTAGAAAATGTAGTAAATATATGAGGCTGATTTAAAAAAAAATCTGGAGACAGGTTACTTGAACAGACATTTCTCCAAAGGTGACATGCAAGCAACCAACAGGCTCCTGAAAGAGATGCTCAGCGTCACTAATCACCAAGGAAACTCGAAATCACAGGGAGGGGCACCTTGGGTGCATGAGGACGGCTGGCCACTACCAAACAAACAGGCAGTGTCCAAGAGGCAGAGAAATTGGAACCTTTGTGCATTGTCAGTGGGAATGGAAAACGGTTCAGTCACTATGGAGAAAAATACACCAGTTCCTCAGACAATGAAAACTCGGATTCCCGCAGGGCCCAGCCGTCCATGTCCGGGTAGACGGCCAAAGAGACGAAAGCAGAGTCTTACAGAGATGCTCACGTACCACATTTGCAGCGGTGACACTGTTCGCGACAGCCACGAGGCGGGAACAACCCAACGTGAATAGGTGAAGTGCGGTCCATACATACAACTCGAGTATTATTCTGCCTTAAAACGGGAGGAAATTCCGACACACGCTACAACACGGATGAGCCTTGAGTATGTTATGCTGAGTGAAACAAGCCAATCACAGAAGACAAAACGCCGTAGGATTTCACTTAGATGAGGCTCCTGGGGTGGTCCGACTCATGAACAGCAAACAGGACGAGGGCTGCCGGGGCTGGAGGGAGGGGAGAGGGAGAAGTCAGAGCCACTGTTTAAAGGGTGCAGAGAGGAGGTTTTGCAAGAGGAAAGTCTTCCTGAAAGTGGTCGCACAACTACGTGAGCATGCTTAATGCCACTGGACTGCGCACTTGGAAATGGTCACGTCAGCACATTGCACGTTAGGTATGCTTCGCCACAACAGAGATGCCAATTACTGTCAGGATCCATGGACGTAAAAATACTTGGATGATTTAGCTAAGTAAGAGTATTTCTAGTATGAGTTGATTTAATAGAAACTAGTTTTTTTTCTTATAATTTATGCTTCATTACATTGTGTGATGTTTTCTTTTCAAAATTAATTGGTCAAATTGCTGATAATTCCATAATTATTGCATTCACCTTTCAAAAATGATAATCAGATGTCTATGAACACGACTGATTATAAAACTGAATTTTTCCTTCTGTAATTAAGCTTTTAGGAACTGAAGAGTAATTCATTTTTAAAGAGTATTTAAATAAATCATAATTACTTATGTTTCCAGATACATCAACCAAGTTGGGCCGTACGAGTAGAAAGCTGATGATGTTGAAAATGCAATCTCTCTCTCCCTGGGGATGTTCAGTTATTTCTGAGCTCCAATTTAGACATGCGAGCACTCACGTGCCCCCAGGCTGCACCTGATAAGAATATTTAAGTAAAAGGAAGGACCATTAGATACCTAGGAAGACATCCAAAAATAGTTCTATGTGAGAAACATGATGTATCTGCTTGAACGTTGGCATATTTTCTTCGCTCTCCATATGCTTCTACGACAAGCAGGCAATAGAGCTCTCAGCACCAACGCAGACTGCTAGAGACACTGGGTTTTGAAAAAGTGAGGTTAAAATCCAGCTTTCATCTCTTCACGGTTGTACGGGTTGCCTGGGCTCAGTGGGGGCCGTTCTCTCTTGGGGCCTCTCGTACCATCTGGAGGTTTGATGGGTAGACATCCAAGAGGGTTTCCTCGCTCCCACATCTGGAGACTCAGTCCTCCGGGGCCGCCTCTCCAGGTGGCTGGGACTGTTACAGAGTAATGGTCTCCCTCCTGGTAACAGTGGCCTTCCAAAACAAAAGACACAGATGTCGCCATGCCAGCTACAGGCTTCCCCCACCCAAGAAACAGGGGCACTTCTGTGATGCTCTACCAGTCCAAGCAGGCCCAGGATGTAAGCGTTGCAGAAACTCGCCCCACCTCCCAATGGGTACAGGGAGAATTACATTACAGGAAAGTGCATATGGTGAGAATTATCGTTACAGTCACCTTTGAGATGCCACACATTCAAAGTAAAAACACCGGCCACACAGACAGTAGACTAAGGCGCAGCAAGTGCCGATATGCCCCGCTGGGGAGCGGGGGTTGATAGGATGTCAGGGAGCCCCGGTGGAGCAGCGAGGCCCAAGTGGTGTTTACCATTTGCTTATCACAGAACAAGAAGGCAGATCAAAGAGAGTGGGGAATGAGTTCAGGCTAAGAAAATTGTCTCTCAGAGAGACCTGAAAGCAGGAGTAAGGAGTAAGGGGTCCACAGCGGTGTCCTGGAGCACAGCCCTTGAGCCCTGGCGGCACTGACAGCAGCAGGGAGGGCAGCCGCGTGCCCCCCGGAGCCAGGGAGGCAGCCTATTTTGCTAGTTCCTAGCATGGCGAAGACACCAGTTCTGGGCTGGAGGAAGGACTGGAAGGACGGTAGAGCCAAAGCACCTACCTTTCTCACAGAAAGACCTAGAATGGCTTAGGAACTAGAAGCACTGCCAACCCAGGCCTGAAAGGGACATCTAAGGCCTCGATCATCTGTCTTGGTGTGACATGGACTGCAAGTGTGGATAGGTTGGATTCTTATAGTAAGTCTTCATTTCAGCCCCAGAGCTCAGATGTTTAAGAAACAGATTTTTAAAAATTTTCTCCAGCCCTCCTCCGTGTGGCTCCATTGGCCAGGTGTCATCCCACAAAGCAAAAAGCCACCTGTTGGATTCCCAGTCAGGGCACACGACTGGGCTGCAGGTTCATCCCCAGTAGGGGTGTGCGAGAGGCAACCAATCAGTGTTTCTCTCTCACATTGATGTTTCTCTCCCTCCCTGCTAGTCTCTAAAAGTAAATAAATAAAATCATTAATGAAAAGGGAAAACATTTTCTCCAACCAAAATATCTAAAGTAAACTCTAGTTACACTCCATAGCCACCCCTCACCTGCCCTGAAACAACCCACTGGCTTCCCTCCTGGGCCGTGTCTGTATCTCCGGGAGCTCGAGCTGCGCCAGGCAGTGCAGGGTGGCGCCCGTTCTCGTAGCCGCCTCTCTCCGCCCCGGCATCTCCTGCAGCGACCTGGTTGAGTCTGGTCTAGCTGTCTCGCCACGTGCCCCACTGCTGTGACACCCTTTAATCTCATCCGGAGGCCCCACGGGTCATGCTAGCACTAGTGGGTGTACAGGATCGCTCTGCTGGTCTCCTCTGTCTGCACCGAGACCCAGAAGCTCCGTGAGGCCTCCCGTGCGTCCTCGCCCCTTCGCAACTACTGGGGACAACCCAGACCTCCGCTCCTCTGGCAAACAAGTGTAGGCAGCTCCCCGGAGCTAGCCAAAGTCCCCCCTACTCTGAGGAACCTCCCTTTCTTCAGCTCTACCCAGAAAGATGAGGCAAAGCTTTCCTCTTCATTCGTTCCCCACAAAATATCTGGAGCCCTTCTGTCCCTGGAGATAGAAGTCTCCCCAGGACTCTCCTCAGAGCTCAGATCGCTCGCCCCAGACCCTGATGTCGGCTCACTTCTGCACTGCCTATCTGGCCTCTTCTTCTCCTGGCTTCTGGAGTCCCCTTACTCCTCCGAGTGGAGAGGGGACAGAGAAAGGGGAATACGGTGGTAACAGTTCTCTTGAGTCCTCTAGCATCTTTGTGTCTTGAGTTCTCTTCTTGGTCAGATTTTGCTTAGATAAAAGGCTGGCATTTGATCCTGGTTGGGCTGCTCTTTGATTCTGGGAGTATATTTCTCTGAGGATGCTATAGATGCCACGTGGCTGAGCGGCCCTAATGCCAAAGGCTCCCAGGGCCGCATAAAATATAAGGAATCCACATTTTTTAATACTTCAGAATATTACCCCACTACAACAGTGAACTCTCCACCCCACTGGTGACAGAATTTTATGCTTTAATGTAATAAATAGGACAAGAACAGTAGTGAAAACCATATGGAATTGCTGCTAGTTGACCAGGATAGCAGAAAGAGACTCCAGCACAGAAGCATGGTGTCTGGGCACTTTTTCTCAGGGTCTGGGCCCCGGACCACCATCTGCTTCAGAAGGACACATGGCAGAGGCCACGGGGGTATCGCCGTTATTTAAGTGTTGTCACTGCACCGCCCGCTGAGCTTCCTGACCAGAAGCTCTAAGGTGCGGTCTGCAAATCTGTGTGCGAAGCCAGCAGGCCCCCTGGCTGGCGCTCTGCACACATCCTGCCCCTTTCTGGGAGTTTTGATTTTGGGAACACCCAGGTTGACCATCAGCCTGAGTAGCAGCAGATGAGACTGTAGCTCTTCCTCAGGGAGCCACCCTCTCTCACCGGCCTCGGCCATGTGGGCTCTGGTCACTTTGTCACATACACTAACTAAAAACTTAATCTGTATTTTTATGCCATCATTTGAGGAGAGACTCATTTCACATGCAAACAAGGAAAACTATTCTTCCTTAGTAAAGCATATTTTATACCAAAGAAATACACAGTAGAATCAAGGACAGAGAAACTCAAGACTGTTTCCTTAACCAGTATTTGTTTAAATAAGAAGAGTGTATACATTTAGGAAAAAGAGGCAAAAGAAAAGGAAAACTGAGAAATGTCAGTTGCATTTATGTAAAATAAAACTAGGATTGGAATTTCTGTCCAAAAAGATGAAATTACTTATATGGCATAAAGTGGGAAACATAACTACTGATGAAAGAATTTGAGTTTAACATTAAATACGTCATCAGATAAATTAGACTTCAAAAGAAATGCATTGCTAACCCAACATTTTATAATAAAAAACTTTAAATATAGAAAAATAACTAATGAGAACGAAAAATCTCATATACGTAACTGCTAATCAGAGGCTGTAGGTTGGGGGCGGCAGTTACCCGAGCGTCTCTGTGGGCCCGAGGGAAAGCAGCACTGCACCTGGGACAGCAAACCCAGGTGCTACGTGAGTGGGCCCCTGCATCAGCCAACAACACGAGGCCGAAGAAATCAGAGCCCACAATCAAAATAAGCTTGGCAAAAGAAAACTGTCACTTTTTCATGGGCTGGTTGTTTAACCACTGACTTGAATGCAGTATGTAGCCTCAAGGAAAGAAGTTAACCAAGTTTTTTTTTAACCATTCTGTATGTGTCATTCAAGAATTTTAGCTCCACCACAGTCGGTCTTGATTAACTTCAGCCCGTCTAACTGGAACCCTCCATTAACTTTTTTGTTTTTCTCAAAAAGCTGGGAAAAAATGAGGTGGCACACACAAAAATATGCTTATCTCAAAGTTTCACTTTAAAAACTTCTACTATAAGCTTCTTCCAAACCATATTTTGATATAGTACCTACTCAGAAAAACGTGTCTAATCCACTATTCTCTTTATTATATGATTATAGTATACATGCCCTAAATATTAATACCAGACTATGTAAAATTCTGAAAAAAAAGTTTGTTTTATTTATAATCTATTCATGAGGCAGCCAAACACACAATAAAATTAGGCAGAATACAAAATGAGTGATGTTAGAATTTGAGACAGAGAGATTATTCAGAAGAGGGAAACAGCATGAGAGAGAGTTGAGTCTGACACGTGGGAGTGGTAAAGGGGGAGATGCCCTTTAGGAAGAGAGTCTGGAGGGAGACAGCCCAGGGGCTGGAACACATGCAGGAGAGGTCTTCGGTGCAGTGGGCAGTGGCTGGGCTTGGAACTTCAGAAGGCTGAGCTTGGCAAGGTTGGGTGCCATCCAAGAGACAGAAGGTCCGAGGGCTGGGGAGCTGCCAGTCAGAGTTATGTTACCAGGAAAGTTACTAAGGTTGCTTAATTCCAGGTGTCATGAGGCAGGCCATGAGGTGATGGATACACAAACCAGGGGCGGGCCCATGGGGGAGGTGGACGCATTTGTGAAGCTTCATAACAGAGGTTGCATTTCGAGCCACCCCCTCAGACACGAGATCACGAAGGAAGCAGGGGCTAGGTAAGAGAAGGGACTCGGGGACCGTGCACCCTCCATCTCAGAGGTTATACAGACGGCTTAGACGCAGCCAAGGAGGAAATTCCCTTGAGTATGTGGCTGGGAAAGCCAGTGAAGAAAGTGTAAAGTGTGATCAGCCACATCAAATCCTGATGACGAAGCAAGGCAGACATCAGCAAAGAACTGGCCACTGGACTTGGTGACAGGCAGGCCACCAGTGAACCTGGAAAGAACCAAGCCCATGGGATAGGACGGGGGATGAGGCCCAATCAGAATGAGGTTTAGAAGAAGGGGAGCAAAGGCATTCTAGAGAGAGGGAGCAGGAAACTCTCAGGGGGCTCCCTCACAAAGAAGACTAGAGAAAGGGGGTGGTGACAAGGGAAGCCTGATCCAGTGGGTTTTTTAAGAAGAGTAAAATATGTTACATGGATAGGAGTAATCCCCCTGAGAGGGAAAAACAAGCAATGATTTGGGAAAGAAGAGGGAGAGAAAACGGAAAGACTTGTGCTCTAGATACAATGATTTAAAATAAAAAAATGTGACTTTCTCAGGACAAAGCAATTTCTTAATTCATAGTTAAGAAACTATGAATTAGAATACTGACAATATATATTTTGTACAATGTGTAGGTAATACTGTATAAAACAATCTGATAAACAAAGTTTTTAAGAATGGATATCCAAAAGTAGCCTAGAATATTTTGAACGAAATAACACAGGAGGACATGCCTCCACAAGAACACACAAGAAAGGTACAACAGACAGATCAATGTCGTGTCCATCTGGTATTCACCAAATGCCTCCGTAGAAGCAGGTAGAAAATTCAGAATTAGATGCTAAGATATTGATAATTCAGAGTGTGACACAGGTGTCAAATTAATTGGGATAGGATTTATTATTTTATAATGAATGCACACAAATGTAAATTTCCACCTGGATGAAAACAGTATTATTTTATTTTTTTAAAAAAAGAAGCCCCTATGTTTTTGCTCTTTTTCTTATTTTCTAAGGCGGGGCAGGTGACATCGCCTTTTGAAATGATGTGAAAAACCATTTTACCTTCTTTTCTAAGTGTGGGTCTTTCTGACACGCATGTTTTTGGTTTTTGCTTTTTCCTACATTTGTGGATTTGTTTCTTTAATGCCAGCCTACCTGTATGCGACTCTTATCTCATCATCTCACCGTGGCCTTGTTTAAGCAACAGAATCTAAGTTGTGTCATGAGAACATCTCTCTGTTTTCGTTCGGGGCAGCTGGTCATCATGGAGAGACGGGCGTGGACTGCAGACCGGTTCCGCCCTCAGTCCCCATTCTTACCGTCGGTGCGGACAGGGGGCACTTTCTGCCCTGCCGTGAGCCCGTTTCATCCTGTGGAGAAGAAAGCCTGGAGAGCTGCTGAGGAAGTTAGCCATCTGAAAATGCCCATGGCTTAGAAAGGCTCCTTAAGCCATTTTTAATTTTTTTTCATTTTAGACACTGAATGTTGAGACAACTTACTTGCCCCACCCATTTTCCGTGGTATTCATCGCGCTGGGTGCAAGGAGTGGCTACGGCCTCTAACCCATGAATGGAGGCGACAGCACCTGACGGAGGGGCTGGAGTTCTCACCAGGGGCCCCAGGGGGGGAGCCAAATGCTTTGTTCTGTGTCTGTGTGAGGTCTTACAGACTCTTACTGGGAGCATCCCGGTTTCCTGGGAACTCAACAAAGTAGTAGCTCTTATTTTTCCAATATGAGCCTTTCTTTTCCTAATGAGCCACAGTCCCTTAATGTTATTCTACATTAAGATGAACACAATCTCAGTTACAGAGGGAGGGAAATAGTGATAATCCTGCACCCTTATTCATTCTCCTTGAGTGAAATTACTACACTAGATAAAACGTGTGTGCCTGTGTGTGCCTGAGTATGTGTTTCAGGATGAGAAAAGAAATACATAGAAGAAAAAGCATAAGAGTGACTCCTCCTCCTTTAAAGATTATGCCTAAGAAACAGAGAAAAGAAAAACACAGTGGAATGTGTCCAAAATGACAAAATGGCACCGTCGTGCACACCAGCCGGGTGTGTCGCTGCAGTGCGGTGCAGCCCGGGTCTTGGGGAAGCAGTGGCACATGCTTCCAGAGAAAATGCACACGGAGCACACCTTTGCAGGGGAGGAGAGAGGGGGTGAGAGAGACCACACAGGGGACTTTCCAGGCAGGGATCCTGGAAAAGCCTGAGCGTTGGGGGACTGAAGCAGATTGGACTGCAGACAAGGGGAGTGATGAGAGACAGAGAGAGAGATGGAGAGAGGAGTGTGTGATGGAAGCTGGAAGAATTAGAGCACGGAGAGTGGAGGACCTTCCAATGTCTGTTCTTGACCCAAGGGCAGGAGCTAACCTGCGGTTTGTGGAACCCGCTCGGGGCTCAGCCTGAGGGCCACCACCCTGAGCGGCGCTCCCCACTCGCCCAGCGCCAGTGCTAACGGATACCCATAGTTCCACCTGTCAGACCACTCAAGGGAGCGTGAGTAGTGTCAATATGTATTCTCTAACCTTTATTGTTTTTGTACTTACAGAAAATAATGCCTGCTTCTTATACAATATTGTTTTAACGAAACAGAAACCAGGAAGTCTGCCATCTGTCAATCTAAGGAAGTCCCTGAAAATGCTTTTAAAAAAGAGAGTGCCACTTTGTATCTTGAGCTATCTCTAGCACATAGAGAATAATATCGTTTCCTGGCAATTAAGTGTGCTATTAGCAAAGCATATCTATAACCTACGTGTCATGGAAAGATTTGGAATAATCTGAGAGGAAACATAGGCTGTACTAATGAAAGAATGAGCCTTGAGAAACCTTTTGAGAAAAATTAGAATGTAAAAATAATAATTTTTCCTCTCTTTCTGTGTTACTTCCATATTTATGCATGAGTGTGTAAAATATGTATATTACAAATACATAAACACTACATTTAAAATTAACATCCAACACAAGATAGATGAAAGACTTTTGAAGGGAGAAGGGAAAAGGATGCTTTGTCTCCTGCCCTGTGACATTTAAGGTGTCATATTAAGATACTACAGTTCATGGTCAGTTGCAACTTTGAAAGCAGGAAGTACACATGGGTGCTTCTTTGGTTCTGCAGGATTGCAGTGTCCCCGTGAGGACGTTTAGCTGCTTAATGGCTGAGATCACACGGGAGCTAAGAGCACCAGTTTGTCAAAAACACCTGGATCCATTGTTAGCTTTGATATTTACTGACTGCAGAATCTTGAGAATTTAAGTTAACTTTTTTAAACTTGAGTCTCATAAAGTTGGTGTAATCCCACTGTCTACTTCATAAAGTTATATTTAGAATTAAATGAGAATTCCACATGTACAGTTTCACTTATTATTAACCATTTATATTAGTATATGTTACAATGAATGAACCAATACTGATACAGTATTATTAACTAATGTCTACAGTTTATTTTGATCTCCTTAGTTTTTACCTAATGTAATTTTGTATTCCAGGATCCCATTCAAGAAACCACATTATGTTTAGTTATCCTGTCTCCTTAGGATGTGTTTGTGTTGCCATGGTTTCTCCTTGAGATGCGTGGCCTTCCTTGTCCGTGAGGACCCAGCGGTTCTGAAGAGCGCTGATCAGGGACGTGGTGGGGTGCTCCTCGGCAGGAGCTTGTCCAGCATTCGTCTCACTATTAGACTGGATATGAGCTTTTAGGAGGAAGACCACAGAAGCTCCATTTCCATCGTTGTGGATCAAGAGAACACAGGATCAGCTTGATTTTTAGCTGCTCATGTCGACCTTGATCACATGGTTGAGGGAATGTTTATTGGGGTTTTTCACTGTAAGGTTATTCTATACCCCCCCACCCCTGCACTGACACTATACTCTCTGGAGGCAGTTTGGGGACAGAAGCCCACATCCAAGAGTGAAATGTTCCCCTTCCTTTAAGGTGACGTAGCTATATGACTATCTGGAATGTTTCTGCATTGAATATTTGTCCCTTCTTCCTCATTTATTAATTTATTCAATCATTTATCCATATCGATATGAACTCATGGATAGTCATTTTATACTCTACATTATAATTCAATACTATTTTTTGTTGTTCAAATTGTGTCCAATTTCAGCCATTGGGAATTCTTCCGGTTGTCTTCTGTGCCTTGGATATACCCCCCTTTTTTATAAATATATTTTATAAAGATTTTATTTATTTATTTTTAGAGTGAGAGGAAGGGAGGGACAAAGCCAGGGGAGAGAAACCTTAATGTGTGGTTGTCTCTCGAGTGCCCCCTACTGGGGACCTGGCCCGCAGCCCAGGCATGTGCCCTGACTGGGAATTGAACCGGCCATTCTTCGGTTTGCAGGCTGGCACTCAATCCACTGAGCCACACCAGCCAGGGCCATACCCCCATTCCCCATGTTTTTAATGTAAACTTCACTCTAAAGCTAGAACATGCCTAATTTTTCTGGGAATGAACCACTGACAAAACACAGTGTGAAAAAAGGTCTCACATCTTTGTAGCATTAAAAATAAGAGATTATTGCTATAACAAAAAAACTTGAAAATGTGAGGCAATAAAAGGAAGGAGAAAGTAACAAAATATGATCCAAAGCATTAGGGACACAGTAAGAATCTTTCACCACCAGAGAATTTAATAAAAATGTCAGAAACCCTTTGTGTATCTCCTAAATCATTGCCATCTATATTTTGCAAAAGAGGAGGGTATTAACTAATGTGTCAGATGCACACATGAAAAATTCCTGGAAGTGTATGTACCATTTCAGGGTAATTTGTCACAGAAAGCCATCTGTATGCCTTTTTGGAAATCGTCAGAGATCCAATTTGTTTATTTGCCTCAGATTCAAAAACGCTCCCTCTCTTTGGGAACTAAACTACCCAAATTTTGCAAAACACTATTAAAATAAATAAATCCTTTGCAGACCTTTGGGCGATATTTTTAAAGGAATAATGGGCCCATGGTTCTTCCACCGTTGGAGATGAGTCACGTCAGAAGAAAATTCTAGCTTTTCAGGAGGACAGGTCAAAGGTCCAGTGGAGACAGCTCCTGGAGGAAAGATCGTGTTTCCCTGCTCTGTACAAACCCACAAATACTGATTTCTTCAGGTCACTATGCACACCTGGGCACGGGGAATCATGCAAAAAGCTGAAACTTAGGAATACCGACACCTGCAGGTAGTAAAGCCCATCAGTTAGAAGTGCCAATCCATCCAACTGATGTCTAATCAGAGTTTAACGTATTTAGAGATAAAAACCTCCTAAATAGTATGCGTTATGCTTTCCTCTTCTATAACATGCTTTAGTGAGTCCACAGTTTTGTTCATTTGCTTCATTAAATCTTCTCGTTGGCTCTGCGGGGCAGGTCCATGGTGGGACGCACCCACTCCTTTCCAGCGGAGAGAAGTTTGAGTCGTCCACGATGAATCAGTGACGGGATGAAATGCTACCAAATTTTAAAACTGCACTGCATGATTCTGGTTGTACGCAGTGCGCACAATCTCTGCTTCAATACAAGAAAACACGTGTATTATATTTTTTTCACTGGGTCATAAGACTGAAAAACAGCCTGTGGGCTCTTAAAGGCATGAGTCTTCTTTCTAAAGAGCTGCATGAGGAGAACATATTTTGGAAAAATTAAAATGCAGCGAATGAGATAACATAAAAGTTCCTCAGGGATAACTCTCTCTAGAATTCGGAGACTAAAAATGAGAGAAGCTAATGAATTTTGCCACCAGCAAATCCATGTAAAATGAAGGGGATTAGTAAAGGGCATTCTAAACGGCTGTTGTCTACAAGTTAATCAGAATCACTGTTAATCTCCTAGCTTCTGTTATTTTCGGCACCCAATAACTCCACACAAATTACAGACCTGTTCATGTATTCATTCAGTCATTGATTTGTTCATTCATCCATGTGCTCTTTCAATTCATAATTTATTGAATGTCTACCAAGTAGAATCCTTTCCTCCCCGCTCTCAGCTTTGGCTCCGAAGAAAGGCAGTGGAATGCTTCATGCGACTAAAATTGACTCTCAGCGTCCCCGTCTCCACCAGCAAGTGAGCTACAGAACCGCACGTGCCCTCAGGGGGCCTCGGGGAGCTCTGGGCTCCAGGCACCACCCTGTCCATCACACACACTTCGAAGGAGGGGGCAGCGGGAGGTCTGTCACAGGGCCCACGAGCCTGCTGCAGACTGAAATACAAATGCTTTGATTCCTCAGGCTCCAGGTCGGCTTGAGCTCTTCTTTCTTCATGTCACCTTCCCGGGAGAACAGCTTCTGCTTTCTGTGTTTGGAGGATTGTTCCTTTCTAGCTACAAGACTCAGTTTGACCTTCTAGGACCTGGTGATTTAGGTGAAGATGTGCACGGTCCCTTTCTCCTGGGTCCCAACCTGAGCTGCAGCCGTTTCTGCCCGCTCCTGTTAAGTGCATCAGTGTTACGTCACAGATCCAGAATTTTCTTAAAATAAATGCTCTGTACTGTAATGAACCTTTCATCAATAGCCATTTGGGACTCTTAAATTTGGCCCTTCTATTATCTGTGTGTTGTGTGCCTCTTAAAAAATATTTGTTATATTATTTTTTTCTGATATAATTTTATAGAGTCAGTCTGTTAGCTGAGCTTTAAAACTTTTAAGCCACTTGATGTATGCACTTTACAAACTTTTACGGAGAATTTTGCTTTTGCCAGACCTCCTACTGGGTGCTGGGGTGCAAGACAAACGTCACATCGTCTCCGCTGCCTCAGATCTTGGCGTTCAGTGGTCGATCCACGTGAGCAGAGTGCTTGGCACTGGGATGGTCCTTTACACACAGACTGGTCTGGATGCCCACTTTATATGTTCTAGCAGTTTTTAATTTATACAATTATGGTATAATTTATATACCGTAAAGTTTCCCACTCTTAGTGTCTGTGTTCATCAAATCTGGCAAATCTATACATTTATGTAACCACCATCAGCAGAATCAAGACGATTTAGAAGAGTTTCATCGCCTCCCCACAAGTCCCCTATTCCTCTTTGTTGCCATGCTGCCTGTACCCACCTCAGCGAACACAGTCCTCAGCAACAAATGATACAAATTCTGCCCTTGCAGCTTTACCTTTTTCAGAATGCTGTATGGTACAAAAGCATATTCCCATGTAGCCATTTACATCTGGACTTTCTCACTTAGCAAAACGCATGGACTACACAGTCACATTGCTAACTATGTCAGTAAGTCCTTTCTATTATTGAGTAGTACTCAGCCATTTAGATGGTCTACAGTCTATTTTCCTGTTGAGACCCACATGGGTTGTTTCAAATTTGGGGACATTACAAACAACAATGCTACCAGCATGTATGCACGGCCTTTGGTGTGAGCACACGATTCTGATTCACAAGGCGGACACCCAGGGATGGGATCGCTGGGTTGTATCATGTGCAGGAAACCAAAGCTCTGCCTCTCTAAACACCGAGCATTTTGGGAGACTGATTTGAAGCGGGTTACTAAGAAACAAAGGACTCAGAAAGAAAAGACCCTTTGGCCTTCCCCCGTTTCTGCCTGAGAGTTTCAGATGCAAAGGCTTGCTTTAGGACCGACATCAGGATGTCACCTTAGCCTGTTCTGAATTGAGTGCAGCAGAGGAGAGGGCTCTCAGCAGGGTCTGGAGACGGGGCTGGGGTCCCACTGTTTCTGGGCTGCCTGGCATGAATTTGCCAGCCGTGTGTGTTCCACTCTTCCTCAATTACCTGTGAATCACCATTTTCACCTTCAAAATCTAAGAGGGGACTGTTCCCCTCTTTTCTCCTTTCTCCAAAATGACATATACGAGGTCTGTCTGGGAACAGTCCAACCATTGTTAACATAATGAGAATGGTTTGTGTGACATCGATGTAACCTGGCAGCCAAGAAGAGTGGATTAGCATGTGCATTTGTGAACAATGACGACTTCACTCTACTAGTCAGTGGGGACAGTATATGCTATCAGGTATGTGTACTCTGCAGCTGTCGCATTCAAAATGACTGAATAGAGCAATGAATCTCCATCAAATTTTGCATTAAATTTGAACATTCCTCTGCAAAAACTATTCAGGTGATTCAGAAGGCCATAGCTATGGGCAACTGGTGATTGGCAGCTTCATCACGGCAATGTGCCTGCTCATGCATCACGTCTTATACAGAGTATTTTGGTGAAACATCAAATCACACAGGTGACTCAGCCCCTCTACAGCCCAGATTTGGTGCCTTGCAGCTTTTGGCTTTTCCCAAAACTAACATCACCTTTGAGAGCGAAGAGAGTTCAGACCATCGATGAGATTCATGAAAATATGATGGGGCAGCTCATGGCAATTGGAGAACTGTGTGAGGTCCCAAAGTACCTACTTCGAAGGAACTGAGGCATCACTGTCCTGTGTACAATGTTTCTTGCATCTCGTATCTTCTTCAGTAAAAGTCTCTACTTTTTATACTACCTGGCTGGAGACCTTCTGGACAGACCTCGTACACCTGACGCTGCCTCACTGTCTTCATGCTTATGTGCGTTCCCCGTTGGTACGTATTAAAATTTGATATTCTCCTGTGAATCCATCTCTGTTAATTCTATTATTAGCTCAGCTAGAAGAATTTAGAAGGTGGGAGGGAAAGTAGTATTCTTTTTTTAGCCCCCACATATGGTCCATGTGTTTACAGGACACTGCGGACCTGTTTTCTAAAGTGGCTGTCCCATTTCGCAGTACTATTAGCATTCTGTGATGCTTCCATTTGCTCTGAATGCTGGTGAGCACATGGCATTAACCCTTTCTAAAAAAACTGTTGGCCACTTTTACAGGTTTATAGTACTATCTCCTAGTGATTTTAGCATTTGTATTGCTCTAATAACTAGTGAAATCATTTTTATCCATGTATGTTTTGGGGCGATGTAGCCAAATCTCTTGCCATTTATTATATTGGTTCTTATTAAGTTTTGACAATTATATGATATATATAATACATGTACACATACTTACTTTCTGAATGTTTATCATTAATGGGTATTGTATTTTATAAAGACTATTTCTAAATTAAGAATTTTGTATGTTTTCTTTAATTAGTCTGCTATATGCTACTCCTGCCTTCTTTTAGTACATATTTTTATATTCTTTCATTTCGACACCTTTGTATTTTATATTTAAAATGGGTTTCCTGTAGAAAGTGTTGAGGAGGGGGAGGGATCCTCCTCTTCTCCCCTTCTTGAGTTCCTATGGCTAGACTAATAAAATTGAGTTAACACCAGATTGACAAAAGAAAAACCAATTTAATACGTGCATGGAGACTATTATAAATCATGCTCCCTGCAACAATGAATCAGCCATGATTTTACACTGTTCAGACGAAGAAACAATACATTTTTGTAAAGTAACGAGAGGCCAAAGACACTTTGGATCGGGGGCTCCCTCCTGAGGTGTCTAAACAAAGTGGAGTGTGGGTAGCAGTAAACTAGCAAAGGAGTGACAAGGCTTGTTTGTGCAAACTTTCAACCCTGGACTCCCTCACTCCAGCAATAAGGGCGTCTCTCTCGAGTCCTGTGCAGAGAGCAGGCTGCGCTAGGGGGGAAAGCATTGGCTTCGTTCACGGAAACAAAGGAAGGTCAAGTGCCTTTCCAGTGCTGCCTGCTGGTCAAGCAATTCAAAGTAATCAATATGGCCTTCTGGGAGATTTGGGGCAGCCTGCCCTGCCCTGATATTTGAATCCTGGTTCACTTCATCCAGCCTCACAGTCTGTCTAATTGATGTCTCTGGACGATTCACATTTAATGTGATTACGAACATGCTGAATATTTTCCACTCCTGTCTGTTCTTTGCTTCTTTTACCTTCTTAGGTTAATTGATGAATAGATACGTTTCCATGCATCTCCACTCTGGACTTCTTTATACCTTAACAATATTTTTAATGGTCCTCCTGTGTGCTGTGGGGGTGAGGGAGATGCAGAGGCTGCCCCAGGCAGATCATCGACACTCCGCTCTCCCCACTGCATTACTGCCCACAGTGTGGGGAACGCCCCGGCTCTCGCTCCTCACTGAACTTTATTTAACCAAGGGCAAGAGGGTCTCTTCTTCATTCTTTTCTGCAAACAACCTGAGTGCATCTCACTCACAAGGAGAGATGGTGGGCTGAGCTCCAGGGCAGACAGGAGTGAGGCGCCCCCTCAGGGATTCATCGAGGCTGCTTAGTCCGTGATCCCTCCCAGGAAAGCTGTTCTTGAAGAAAAGGCAATTTCTTCTTTTACTCCTTTTGTGCTCTTTATATTCCAGCCCCTCTCAAGGAGTGTTATGTCCATTTTACATGAACATAATGTTCTCTGATTGTGCTGGAGCACCACAGCCTTGACGTGATGGGTGGTGTCTGGCTGGTAGGGAAGGGATGGACTTACACAAAGAAGGAAAATGCCGCGGTTGATAGAGCAAAATATTATCCTGCCAACTCTTCATACCCTACTCTCAAGCATCAGTTCCTTTACAGTAGGAACCACGTCTTGCTTTTCTCCCTAAACCACTTACACAGTAGAAACTGGTTTTTCAATTTCATTTATTAAAGGTCAGGAATAGTTCATACCATTAGTAGAGATTTCATGAAATGGCATTTTTATATCATTCATGCAAGTTCAGGGTCCGGAAGACCCACAACACCCATTTAGCAACTAATATATTAACAGGCTCCAGGGACAAATAAATCTGTAAATCTCTACACGCTGTAATTATCCCCCTCTGGAAGGTTAAACAGCACGTGCTCCCAGGTCAGGCTGGAGCCACACCCACAACTGCCAGCCGCAGGAAGGTTCAGTCCAAAGCCCCAGCGCTGTGAACCCTGCGCGTAGCCGGCAGACTGATGAATATGGATGAAAGACCTCCGGGGCCGAAAACATACAGTATTTTACAAAGGGAATCCACTTAGGTCGGAGTGCTGTTTTGTTGTACAGCGTATGCAAGAAAAAAAAGGTTTTTCATTTCACATGGGATATAATTTCCTGCAATTCTATTCTTGTTTCTAGAGCTTCAGCAAACTGCAACTCACAGGCTGGCGTGACTTCAGTGGGTACTGGCTTACTGGAGAGGGTTTTTTTTTTTAAGTTTTATTTATATTTCCCGTGCCACACTGGGAAGTGGCCCCGCTGCTTTTTCTCTCAGAGGCAGGATTAGAGCGCAGATGGGAGAAGAAAGGCCTGAAACTCGACACTTGAAAACATTCGGTGAAGATTTACAGTGTATCTCTAGTTACCTGGCGCCTCTATAATACCCTTCATTGGGGAATTTCAAAGCCTGTGAACCTCCCGATTGTATAAATATGTAAATTTTTAAAGCCATTATCTGTGAGAAGATTAATCAAACTGCATTGGAGGGAAAATTATAATAAATAAACAAAAGAAAGGAGTCTTTGGCTGGTTTGCTTGTTTTGTCCATAATATTTAATGTCAGAGAGACTTCAACCATCTCGGGAGCATCAAAGCCTTAGTTCTTTCCCTTGGCCCTCGCCCAGCCTGGCCGCTGACAGTTAAGGAAAAAGACTGCTTTCTCTCGGAGCGTCTCTCACAGCCTTCCACACCACAACCACATCAACTGCGTTTATTTTTGGTTGCCCCTTTATACGTGACATTTTGGTAAATTATAATCTAACTCTCGCATAAACGTATTCTAAAAATATAAGACGGCAGCTCTCTCCCAAGAATATGACCTTGCCAAATAGGTCATACATTCCTTAAAAAAATGTCATCGATGGTAGAAGCTGGGTATTTTTCCAAAAATGAAAATATTTTTTTAAAGATTCTATTATATTTTAAAAAATATCTGTGGGAAATAAATAGGTTATATCATAAACTATGTGGATTTTTAACTTCTACTTAAATATTTTATATGACCAAATTAAATACATTTTAGGTTACTCATGTGCAAAAAAAAAAGAATGAATCCGTTATGTCCTGTCTTTCTGTCGGGCTTGGTGAGGAGTAGGAAGCTGTTCTGCGCGAGCTGGAAAGAAGTCCTGTTCTGAGCTCAGCGCTGAGGCTGCGGTTGCAGGGGCGGAGGCGGGAGAAGCACCAGTGAGCGTCAGGGGTTCTCCAATGCGGGGGCACTCTCATCCCCCTGGGAGCACTCGGCAATGACTGGAGACACTTTAAATTTTCCCGAACAGAATGGAGAGGGTCGGACCTGGTTTCTAATGGGAGGGAGCTGAAAAAAATGGCAGAAGGAAGAAGGTGGCCCTGACCGCCCCGCTCCCTGCTCCCCTGAGATAGGCCGTGTGAAAGGCAACCTCTGCACCCTGAGGACTGGGGACATGTCCTGGGGACGGGCGATCTGGGACTGAGAAATCTTCAACAAGGACGGAGAAACCTCCTTAAACTCACCCTTATCTCCTTAGTTACTATTTCACCACTTCCTATCCCTTGCCCAAACCTCTTTGTCTCATCAATGCTTCACAGCTGTGTTGTTTCATTGGTTAAAGGATCTAGAAGCTTCTTGCTCAGGCTGCTTATGAAGCAACATGGAATATAATACAAATACATCTGGTAACTACGGAGAGTGAGATGGCCTCAGGGTGTGGGCAAAATCTATTTGTCAGAGAAAAACATTAAAAAGAGACAAATACAATCAATGGATAAGGAGTTAGGATATTAAGGAATGCATTTTTTAAAATTTCAGTATGCTATAGAAACAAATGTGAAAATTATGAAAACTATGACAAATTTTAGTATGCTATAGAAAACAAATATAAAACAAATTATGAGGATAACTTGGGAGAAAATATACCGGGTCGGCCAAAAAGCTCGTTTGGTGTTTTACATAAGCTGGCTATAGTGTGCTTTGTTATCTTTTAACTTCATTCGAAACAATTTTGTAGTTTGTATTCTGACAGCTGTCATATCAGTGTGCATTAAAAAATACCAAAATGGGTAAAATTTTGTGTAGTCATTTGAATGCTGAAGATGAAAGAAAATAAGCAACATTTTTGGCATATTATGCTTTATTATTTCAAGAAAGGCAAAAACACAACTGAAATGCCAAGAAAGGTCTGTGCAGTGCGTGGAGTTTCTGTGACTGACTGAACATGTCAGAACTGGTTTGCAAAGCTTCGTGCTGGAGATTTCCTGCTGGACAATGCTCCATGGTCGGCTAGACCAGTTGAAATTGGTAGTGAACAAATTGAGAAATTAATTGAGAACAATCAACATGATAACACATGGGAGATAGCCAACATATTCAAAATATCCAGATCAATGAAGTTATTGGCAAAAATGAAAAAATTGGTCTTTTATTTTATGGAAAAGAACCAGACAAACTTTCTGGCCAGTCCAGCATAACCCAGTCGTTCTTTCAGCGGGATCTGAAGCAAAATACAGCTGACCCTTGGATGCTGTGGGCGTCGGGGCCCAGATGGCCATCACAGCCAAAGATGCAGGCACAGCTCAAGTCAGCCCTCTGCACACGTGGGTGCCCGCCACCAGGTCACCTCCAAACAACTTCGGTTTGTACTGGGCGTTTATAGTATAGTACGTGCTTCATAAACTTCCATTGGTAAAGGATCATAATAGAAACAATGATAATATTACTATTTGATTTTCCCTGAAAACAGCAAAAAACCTCTAGAGAAGAATCCATTTGATAAGTTATCTATATTTTTGCTAATTTATTATAGATACGGAAAGGATTTCCACATTATAAAATAAAACTATGAGTTTTTTTAATGGTTCTCAAGTATTACCCTTATTCAGAAATGCATTTTCTCTCCCCACATCCTCCCGTCAGTCCTCCATAATTACCAGACCTACCCAGGCCTGGAAGGACAGCACAGCTATCAAAGCTGGGCTTCTTCATCGTGAGATATAAAGTCAATTTGCCTATAAAATCTATCCAGATTGAAATATTTTGACTGGAGACAAAGTGATTGGGGTGCTAAAATTTGGACTTTCAATCAAAATTGGTTATTTGACACAAATTTAATCTTCTAATAGGAAAAAACTGCAAAACACACTTTCTACACACTTTCTTAAATCCAAATAAATAATTACATTATTCTGCTTTGCTTCCTGCTGAGCACCAATCCCTCTTTGCCAGAAGTTTTCGGAGGAGCCACCCTCACCCCTCAGGGCTCTGTGCACTGCGCGGAGCTGCGCCTGGTGCACAGCCCCTCCGAAATGTATGTGACCCCCCTTCCGAGCTAGGACTTTGCTGCTTTATAAAATAAATCAAAATGGACATTTCTTGTACCCCTAGCTTTCTTTTGGGACTCCTTCCTCTTTATCTATTCTCTTCCCCTTCAAACCACCCCATTACTGTAGTCTTTACACCCTGGCCCTGTGACAGCATTCATTGTCTCCTCTGTAATAGCCCCTTTCCTCATGCTGTCCCATGCATCTTCAGCGAGCAAGCACCCATGAAACACCTACCACGTGCCAGACACATCTGTCTGGAAACACGTATCTGCCACGCTGTGCTTCCCCTTCCTCCAGCTCGAGTAAGTGCCGACCAGACTTCTCCAGGCCGCTTTCCTATCCCCCAGCTTCTTCCTGTCTCTCTGGGTGGTGGGAGGAGGGGTTCATTTTCTGATGCAAATTCTCTTATTTTGCAGGGAAAGACGCAGTTTCCAAACCCAGTACCTCTGACTCTATCGTCTCTCTGGGACAGTGAAGTGTTATTACAATTCAGGGGTCCTAGTTTCAGGTGAGCAGGTGCATTTCAAAAGTGCTTGGAAGAAACACAATCATCACCTTTTTCTTTTGGTAACACGTGAAGTTATTTTTGGCTAAAATATTTGGGGTCAATGGTATAGTATCAGAAAGACATCAAACTCCTTAATGAATTGCGGATTCCATCTGATCTGCCCCTGATAACCCCCCAGCCTCATCTATAAAATGTCCCCCCTTTGCTTTTAGTAGTCAAACACTGAGTCACTCCTCATTCTAAGATGTGTCTTTTCTGCCTGCCTCTTCTTCGTCATACTAGCTGTCTTGTGTGTGCTGAAGCACTTTCTCACTCCTAGACTCTAACAGTAGGATTCTCCTTTCATCTTGGTATGTGTGCCCCTTCCTCCAGGAAGCCTTCCTTGAATCCCCAAGGTCCGACTGTGTGTCTGGCCCCGTGCTTCCACAGCAGCCTCTGTGACACTCATTCTGGAGCAGAGGTGGTGTTCAAAACATATCTCTCTGTTCAATGGACAAGGATACATTTTAACACTGGGCACTACTAACGTGCGTTTTATTGCTGGCCAGTGCCGGTTCGTGCATTTGATGGAGTGGCCGAACTGGGATAACAGGGACAACCACATGCAATGTGATCGTGGGGATTAACCACACGATATCCCCATTCAGCCTAGGACTGCATAGGCAAAGCCAGACAAGAACACTTATTAAAAATTAGTCAAGAATGACAAATCTTGGCTCCTGTGTCAACATCATCATCAAACATCCCATTTCTTCAGCTCTTTGATGTGTGAGGTCAGTTATTGTAATTCCCATATAGGGATGCCTGTAGGGCCTCTTCTGACATGTGGAATGTTATCCCAAAGCGAGGAATATTTCCTGTATTATTTTTTATAATTTCTATTTTCATCTTTAATTCAAGAGAGAGAAAGCGAGGCAGCCCTTCCTTTTACGTCCGTCAACACGCCTGAGAGTCATCAGCAAACACAAGGCAGTGACTCGTGGAAAAGGAACAAAGATTCTGGAAGTCATTTCAAATGGAGGGAGGTGTCTTCAATAATTAAAGAATGAAAACTACTGCCTATAGTATTGTGTTGTTGTTTTTACTGTAGAAAGAAATAATTCTATCATTTTACGTCATGGGTAAAACCAACTCCTCAGTTTCTGACGTGGATTTGAGAGTATCCAAACTGTGACAGGGGGCCCCTGTGAATAACAGTAACCGCACCTTATGCATTCACCACTTGGAAATACGCAAGCCCTTTTTCATGGATCACTGTTAAAAATCCCCTCCTCCGCCTCTGTGCAGGGTAGGAGGCAGCTACTCTCACCCTAGTGACTCTAACTTTTTGACGGAGGAGGCATGTCACTTTATCATGCGTTTTTACCACCGGCACACATCCTGAAAAAGTGCTGGACTCAATACATTTTTTAAAAAAGAAAAAGTGAGCAGAAACAGTGAATCAAAACCATTAAACACTTTTTGAAAATTCACAATTGGAGGACACGGCAGAGACAGAAACTGGATTCAGGCTTTCTGGACTCTGAACTATTTTGAATCTGAAAAAACCACAACCAACAGCAGTGAGCTGCCTGGACCTGTGGAGGCAGACTGGGTCTCGCTGTGTGTGCACTAGGGTGAGTCTGCTGGGCAGGGAGAGCGGGGACACTGCCAAGGTCACGGAACTGAAGGAGGCACGAGTCGAGAGTCAGGACAAAGGAGGCTCCACACAGCTCATGGGCGAGGTGGACAGTCAGACGGGCCTGCCGAGTGGTCAGGGATTCTGATGCACAGAGTTTGGAAGCTTTCAGTGAGATTAACTGTTTGTTTTTTATTGGGGTAGAAATATACATTGTACAACATTCACCCTTTTTAGCACTGGATTCTTCAACAAATGAAACAAAGAGTGCCATATGATGCAACGATTCCACTGCTGAAGATACACCACAAAGAATGAAGACAGAGACTCAGCTATTTTGTATGTTCATGTCCTGAGGGGCACTGCTCACAATGGCCAGAAAGGGGAAGCAACCCAAGTGCCCACCAGTGGTGAACAGATAAAGAAAATGTGGCACCACCTACAGCGGACTGTTACTCAGCCTCAGGAAGGGAGTACATCTGCCGCATGCTACGACATGGATGAAACATGAAGACTTTCTGTACTAATTGGCCAATTATAAAAGAATACATATTATATGAAATTAGTTTTGGAACAGTGAAAAGTGAAACCATAAATGAGCTGCAAAGACTCTCGCAGACGGCCTTAGTCTTTTTACTAACAGACCTACAGGGAGGAAGAGGCAGGGTCACAGTAATAGGAGGAGACCCGAACATGCCCCTTACACCAATAGATACATTACCCAGACAGAGAGCCAACAAGGAAACATCGGCCGCCGATGAGGCATGCCAGATGCGCTGAACAGTTACACAGCATCCCATCCGGAAGCAACCGAATACGCGTTACTCTCAAGTGGACAAGGAGCACTCTGAAGCATAGACCTTATTATGTAGGAACAGAAGACTCAGGAAACTTGAGAAGACTGAAATCAGATCAAGCATCTTTTCCAGACACAACACTATGAAATTAGAAATCAAATACAAGAAGAAAGCTGAAAAAGTCACAGATAAGTGGACATTACACAACATGCTACTGAACGACTGGGTCAGTAAAGAAATTTAAAAAATAATAAAAATATACAGAGACAAGTGAAACTGAAAATACACCAGACAGACCTAAACATTTGGGACACAGCAGAAGAAGTACTTAAGAGGAACGTTTTTAGCAATGCAGGCCAACCACAAGACATAAGAAAAATCTCAAACATTCTAACCTTATACTTGAGAAAAAGAACAAATGAAACCCAATGTCAGGAGAAGGAAGGAAATAATACCAACCAGAGGGAGAGAGTGAAAAGACAATAAAAAAGATCAATGAAACCAAGATCTGGTTCTTTGAAAAGATAAATGAAACTGACAAACTTTTAGCTGGACTCACTAAGAAGAAAAGAGAGGAGAGTCAAGTAAATAAAACCAGAGATGAAAGAGGATTTCATCTTTTTCCAGACATGAAATTCCTTCTCAGCCGATCCATCTTGGTTCAGGCCCCTCTATTCTAGTGTAACAGAATTTGCTATCTTGTGTTAGGTTTTGCAAGCAAAAATAACTCAAGTTCTTTATCTGGAATGGAGAACTATAAAGGCTGTGTAGAATCTAAATCTTGCAAAAAGATATGCCCCATTTTGAGGATAAAGGTGCCATAGACTGGGGTCACTCAATAAACTAAATGAACTAAAAAATTCAAGATTTTTACTTTCTGTTTTTCATAGAATCTGTGTTTCTATATCTTAGAGGTAGATATTATTGTACAAAATAGCCCTTCATGTGATATGTACAATGGAACTGGGGATATTAGCACTGATAATATAAATGTTTATAAAAATTTATTTTAATGGAAGAGAGACAATGTTCAGGTATTTGACAAAGTGCGTGAGTGATATATGAATACGGGGGTTCACGGGAGGCCCGCGTTCAGTGCTGGGAGAAGGGAACAGAGAGGAACTCGGAGCTGTGCACCAGGGACAAGTGTGACCACACGCTGGGTTACTTTTCCTATGCACGGTGACACTGACGTCTGTGAGACCGGTCTTCAGTGATCTGTCTTCCAGATACAAGGCAAACAGAAGTATGTTCTATTTGTGCTACCGAAACGTGAATGTGTGTATAAAATAAACATTTTTTATGACAATAGTTTACTTTAAGGGGTTTATTTGTTATCCTGATAATTTGGATGTTAAGAGCAGCTATCACTAATTTTTAAATTACTATCTTTTCCTTTCTAGCAGGAAATGAAGGGACTAACGGTTTTTGACATGCAGCACAAGTGGAAGGGATGTGCTGCGTGGTAACTGAAATTAGTTGGAAGTTTAATTTTTTATGGCCTTTAATTATGATTTGTTTTGATTTAATTAGACTTAACTTACTCTAAACTTACATTTGTTAAACTTGTCTCACTGTACTACTCAATAGTTTCTGCATTCAAACAATCTCAGCTTTAGAAATGGGGCAATTTTTTGTTCTTATGAACACAAATATCTTATTTTGTGTTCATAAGAACACATAAATGTACCTTAAGAAAAATGTAGCAGCACATTTTCAAATTTGGGTCAAGAAAAAATTAATAACACTTCCTTAAAGAAAGCCATTGTAAAACTTACATTTAATAGAAATTAGATAGTAGCCAACTGCCTACACATTAGACAGAACAAAATAGCAAATGTGGTGTTGGTCGCTGCCCCAAAGAGAAAGAACACTGCGTTCTTGTAACCACCAGGGACGCGACTTCAGAGGAAAACACACTTTTAGCATTCCTCTGCTGTGAAAATCAGAAAAATCAAAGTGCAGATGAGCATAGTTTGGATAAGAGAAATAATAACCTGCAGAAGGTGTTCACTATAATCTGATTTTTATCACGTTATGAAAATAGCTTCTTGCTTAGCAGGAGCTACAGGAATTAGCTGCACACTTCCGCAGGTTACTAACTACCATAATCTTCTGGCTGATCTGTAAAGAGGTTTCCAAGGAGAGTTCAAAACGTAAACCGTGAACTACTCCCTGCAATCCAGATTAGAGGGTGACTCTGTACTAAACCCCAGGCAAGAGGTAATCACAGAGGTGGTGGTCGGTTACAGATCACACGGCAGCTGTCCCTTCAACAGCTTTCCAGGACTGTCTGCAAAACAGGATGCTTTATTTCACAGGTTCTAGACATTTTGGAATTGTTACCAGGACTCTCTCTCATGGGTTACAGCAGCAACAAAATCCTATTTAGTTCTATCCTTGACTTAAATGTCTATCAAGTTCTGTATCGATCACAATGCCTGCCACTGCAAGTATTCGAATGGACTTAAGTAGTAAAAACACTTATATAACTAGTCCTCCAGAAGGAGACCTGCTTTTAGGATTAGTTCTTCACTTCATGTATAAATGTTTCCAGATTCCTTTTTTTTAAAGAATTTATTTATTTATTTTTAGACAGAGGGGAAGGGAAGGAGAAAGGGAGGGAGAGAAACATCAATGTGTGGTTGCCTTTCCTGTGCCCCTACTGGGGACCTGGCCCACAACCCAGGCATGTACCCTGACTGGGAATCGAACCAGCAACCCTTTGGCTCACAGGTCTCACTCAATCCACTGAGCGGCACTAGCCAGGGCTCTAGATTCCTTTCTTGCCTTTTGCTCTGTTTACCTGCAATGTTGGTTTTGTCCTATGGCTGTACCACCTCATGGTTACGTTGCCAGTGGCAACCAGGGTCTGCACCTCATTCTCTCTGCACAATGGGAGAAAGTACATGGCTTCCCAGGGTTTCCTCTGAGGAAGAATTTTCCCAGAAATCTGCAGTTTTTTCTCCTGTCTCCTTGGGTGGAATGGGGATGCATGCTCACACCTACATGAATCAATGCCAGGTGTGTGCGGGGACATATACTTATCCTCAAATCAATCAAGTTTATTTCTTGAGCTGATATTAACTCCTCAAATGACATCTCAGCTGCCCAGAGGGCAACAAGCAGAATGGACGGGAGGGAAGTCTCTCAGCACATGCCACTGCCTGGCACGTTTCCTCTCCTCAACGTCCAGAAAGACCCTCCCCCTAGCTGCATGGCTTGGAGAAGTTCATTTTTACACAAAATATTTCCACCCATCCAAGTTGGAGTCAGGGTAAGAGACCCTTGGCCTTTATTTATTTGAATTTTATTGTACTTTGGAACCCAATAGCTTTGAATTAAAGCCATGTGCCTTTACTGCCATTATATGTCAGTTAAGAATGTTTTTGTTTGTCTTAAAACTTTTCCCTGTATTATCTGTAATTTTTAGCACGTACTTTCAACTGATATAATGTTTTTCATCACTGACCACTTGGTACCCTGAGTCCCTTATTCTGGACCTCAAAAACTAGAAAATGAACCGAGTTAAATTCTTTTTAAATGTTAAATGGAAAAGCAGAAATTTTAATAAATAGAAAATAACCCAAGCATTCCGATCTCCATAAATGTAGCACAGTGACCTTTAAGTCGGATTTTAAAATTTATTACTAAACAAGTTTAAAGTTTAAAATTTATTTTAGGTTTTATATGATACTTAAAAAACTTCAAAATTTTAAGCAACTTTCAAAACATCCATGATGCAGGTATTTTTGTATAGTATATCTGGTGCAAAACTATTCTATTTCCATGTCTGAAAATTCATCTGTTAATCTCAGGTGAGCTGCTGACTAGCTAGCTTATTTTAGAATGAGCACAGTGTGATCAATGATTAATCTTTTTCATAAGTGCAATGCAGTTAACTATGTTCCCTAAATAAAACACAGGGAGAAAAACAGAGATCCATTTGTTAGGGGTCACATCCCATGTAAGTTTAGTCTCTTATGGTTCAGGCAACCCAAGCCGTGCTGTGTGCTGTGGATTTAAAGCTGCTTAGGGTGGAAGCCTGTACTTTGACACTCGGTGGTTTACGTCTAATACTTAAATTATATTCTCAGTGTTATTTTTAACATGCTTCTTGTTGTGGGCTCTTTCTCTTCTTTTTAAAAACAAATTAGCAATGAGTTATAATTACGTCTGTTAGTGTAATCAGAGTAAATATGGTGTGTGAAGACTCTGGAGAGGGGTGCCAGAAAATGCCTTCAAAGGCAAGTGTGGCGAGAGACCTGGGGTGTAAGATTGCAGGGGGATTTCTACAGCACGCCTCTCTCCCCTGGCTCCCAAAGGCTGCCTTGGGTTCAGGCCAGTGGAGTGTTTTAGTTCACCTCTCAGGAAACTGTTTTCCAAATCTAAGTTCAAAATTCCTATACTCCTGAAACTCATCTTTAATGTTTAAATCTGTAGAAATGTAGCTTCAAAATTTAAGGAGTAAGACTCTGCTTCTAAGATAAGAGTTTTCTTTTTTTCTTTTTAAAGATTTCATTTATTTATTTTTAGAGAGGGGAAGGGAGGGGAAAAGAGAGGGAGAGACCCATCAATGTGTGGTTGCCCCTGGAGCACCCCCTACTGGGGACCTGACCCACAACCCAGGCATGGGCCCTGAGTGGGAATCAAACCAGCAACCCTTTGGTTCCCAGGCCCATGCTCAATCTGCTGAGCTACACCAGCCAGGACCAAAGATAACAGTTTTCTAGAGCAAAGTATGTGTATTCAAGAATTTAAGTTTATTGGGAATTCAGAATGACTTTGCCATTCTATAATCCTTATAATTAAATTATTTTAAGGAAAGAATACTGACATTGGAGACTTCTTCAAATATTATAAACATTACACACACACACATATATATATAATATGAATCTTTATCATTGCATTAAGACCCTCCACAATAGGCCTCCTGTTGCCTTCTAACTGCATCTCTACCACGGTCTCCTGGACTCCGCCCCAGCAACCCCATCACATGGCTCCTCTTGCAGATGCTCAGGCACGCTGGCCTCAGGAGCAGATACCCACAGCCCCCCTCCCCTCACCTCTCCCGATATATAAATAAAGAGTTGTTTCAAACCCCAGTCTTAGACTATTAAGGGAAACTCACACAAAATTACTTTGAACTTTCAACTCATTATGTTCAGCACTCAAGGTCACTTGTGAATCAACTGGAATTTTATATACATTCACTCACTATATAGTTACATACTGAACAATCACTGTACACCATCCATTGGTTTAGGTTTTGGGGATAAATGGTTAATACGACATGAAAATCCCTGCACTCACGGACCTTATTATCATTGGGTGGGGAGGGGAGGCATATCTATGATACAAGTGCAAAGGGGAAAAATTAAATGAGGGGATATACAAAGAGTGTGTGTGTGTATGTTTGTGTGTTATGCATGTAGAGGTGTGTGGCTTAGACATGGCAGCCAGAAAAACACGACTAAGAACGTGGAATTTGAGTCACCCAGGGGCTGGGGCTGTGGGCATCTGTCCTTGAGGCCAGCATGCCTGAGTGTCTGGGGGAAGAGCCAGGTGAGCAGGGTTGCGGAGGATAAGTTGAGGAAGCTGGAAAGGAGATGACATCAGAGGCAAGAGAAGGTCAGACCGCAGACAGCCTTCCATGGTCAGTCATGAAGACTGATTCGGTCGAGCAGCGCCCAGCCTCACCTGATAAAGGATCACCCTTGTCTCTGTCAAAATTAGACAGAAGGGGTCAAAGGCTGACGCGGAGACGGCAGACGCCAGGCTACTGCAGCTCCCCACATGACTAGTGTACAGTTACAGTGACTTTCTAACGGGGAAGGAACACCGGACTAGGGTTTTGCAGACACACACCCCAGTACCTGTTCGTCTTTAGCTTCGAGACTTGAGCAAACATTTTTAAGCTTGCATGGCCTTGGTTTTACCAGCAAAACGAGGGTAGTGGTAAAACTGGCCAAATGGTCCCATGGTCAATTTTTGTATACAAAATTTTATTGGAACAAAGCCATACTCACTTGTTAACATATTGTCTTTGGCTGCTTTTGAACTACAATAGCAAAGTCAAAAACTTCCACAAAAGCTGTTTAACTAAAATATCCACTGCCTGGCCCTTTACAGGCAGCTGTTTGATTCTTGGAACAGATAATAAAAATCTCTGATTCTATGAATGTAGTAAAGACAGGGCATAAATATTTGGGGTTTCAAGTGATTTCTGTATTTACTCTTGTAAAAGACCTACAAAACTGCGTATTTTATATACATCCAACCAATCAAAACCAAATCATGAGTGAGAGGTAGCGGACTGTGGTTCAGCAAACGTGTGATTTTTTACCATTAACAGGGCATCATAATGAGGATGGATTTCTACATTTACTGGCATTAAGAGATGATGAGTTTGTTGTTGAATGAAAAAACAGGTGCTCTCTCTCTCTCTGTGTCTGTGTATGTGTGTGTATATGTATGAACATTTTCTCATTTTGTTAAATTAGTTATTCATTCATTCATTTCTTATTTATTCATAGCTCATTCATTTATGTATATGTATGGATTTGGAAACATTATGAAATGATATATTTTGCAATGTTAACAGAGTATAATTATTGTTGATTTTATTATTTTTACTTAATTGTATTTTCTCCTTTTCTTAAAAATAAAGGCAATACATGCAACATTAAAATAAATGCCTAGGGGACACATATCTGATGTCTCTGAGTCCTCTGCTGACCCACAGCTGTAAAGGGCATGTCTAGGCTAAGGGCCAAAACAGATATAAGAGGCAGACTGTTTACAATGGTGAATCACCTAGTAATTAATGTCACTGTTATTGACAGCTCTGGCCCATTCTAAGTAGCGTGGTGAGTACACATACCTCACAAAGAAAAGAAATAAGCAGGTGAAGAGAAAATGGAGAAGACAGAATTCCTTTTCGTAACTTGCCCTGGACACCTTATAAAGAACCTCTGTGGCTTAGCCAATCATAAGTATAACTTTCACACCAGAGCCCTTTGCTACTTAGTCTTTCATTTATTTTCCCCGAGTTACAAATATAATTTAAAATAATATAATTTCCCAAACTTCCTATTTATAAAATTGTGAAGTATTCTTTTCTCTTAGTGTAATCCTTCCACATATGTAGGCATCCCTTACTATTTATAACAAAACAAATAAACCTCATACAAAAAAAAACTTTCAAAAAGCAAAATGAGGATGTTTTCATTGGCATACCGGACTTGGCAATGAGCAATTGTCAATGAACAGTCTCTTCCTTCCAGTTCCGGGATTTCTGTTCCGGAATAGAGCAGGGAAGCCTGGCTCCCAGGTTCCTGTCTCTGCACAGGTTCAGACAACCAGACAACTGTGAGTAAGACTGGGAAGGCGCTGGAGGAGGTAAAGCGGGGTGGTAACTAAGTCAGAAACGTTCCCAGGCCTGAGAAGGAAACAATGGCGACATGGCCGAGGCTGGGCTTTAGTGACAATTTTCAAAGACAAAAGTGAAACCATATACACATACACATGGAAATGTGATATTTTTCACTCAAGAAAAAATATAAAATTAAACCCAATTACTATCATCACTAATGGTTCTTGATTCATTAAGTGAGTCATTTATTTGGGTGCTCAATTTCTCATTTCCTTAATAATTTTGTAATAAATATTTAATGGCAACATACTGTCACTAGTGAATCTAACATCCTAAACTAGAAAAAGATTCAGAACCTCCTATTAACCAGTATTTATTGGACACCTGCCTTTCAGCCACATCTAATAAATTTGTTAATTTCATACTCAACCTCTCAAATTTCTAGCCAGTACTTTTAATCACTGTCTATCTTCAGTATTATTCTTGTCATATTTCTAATCATATTGATAACATTTAAAATTGTATTGAGATTTAAGACTGTCCATCAGTTGGCACTATCGATTCCAACATGTAAAGGATAGGTATTTCCAAGCGGAACACAGGTATATCCTTATAAACACAATAGCAAGCTTTTTGGGTACAGGCAGAATTGTGTATTTTGTAATAATAATACTTACCAATAACTATCTGGTGTGTGCTATGTTCCAGTCGCTGTTCAAAGTTCTTTCCATACCGTAATTCTGTTAATCATTACAACAACCCGATCAGAAGAGTATTCTTACTATTATCCCAATTTTTACAAATGAGCAAACTAAGGCAAGGGGAAAAAGTGCCCAAGGTCCCAGAACTTGGTAGAAGTATCGGAATTAAACCTGTGAAGTCTGGCTTCTGGTCCATGCTTTTAACCACTAAGCTACAAGCCAATGGCATCTCATTTATATCTCTAAAATCTTACTTAAACCATTTGGGTTACATGTTTTTCAGTGGGAGAGTGATTTTCATGCAAAGATTCGATAGTTATTATTTTGCCAACCAATTCTTTTAAAGACAATACATTTTCTATCTGACCTTTTTCAAAGCTGACAACTCAGATGAAAGAAAACAGTCTCAACATCAATCAGAAGATATGATTTTTATTTATATTTTAATAATATAAATAATAATAAATGGATATGTCCATATTTAAATAAATCTAGCTGCATTTAGGCTCATAAAATTTTCAGTCCCTGTTGGCGGGAATGCAGACTGGTGAAGCCACTGTGGAAAACAGCATGGAATTTCCTCAGGAAACTAAAAATGGAACTGCCTTTTGACCCAGAAATACCACTGTTGGGATTATACCCTAAGAATCCTGAAACACCAATTCAAAAGGACCTATGCACCCCAATGTTCATAGCAGTGCAATTCAACAATAGCCAAGTGCTGGAAGCAACCTAAGTGTCCATCAGGAAATGAGTGGATCAAAAACTGTGGTACATTTACACAATGGAATACTACGCAGTAGAAAGAAAGAAGGAGCTCCTACCCTTTGCAACAGCATGGATGGAACTGGAGAGCATTATGCAAAGTGAAACAAGCCAGGCAGTGAAAGAGAAAACCACATGATCTCAACTATAAGTGGAACCTAATTAATAAAACAAGCAAGCAAAATACAACCAGAGATATTGATATAAAGAACAATCTGACAGTAACCAGAGAAGATGGGGGAGAGGGATAATAAGGGGTAATGGGGGGGGCCATCAAGGAACATGTATGAAGTACCCATGGACAAAGCCAAAGGGGGTGGGTTCAAGGGTGGGAGATGGGGAGGGGTGGGGCAGGGAGGCATGATGGGGTGAAAATGGAGACAATTGTACTTGAACATTAAATTTTTTAAATTAAAAAAATAAAAATACAATTAATAAACAAATTTCAACCAAAAAATTTTCAATCTTATGCAATTTTGTGAGCTATTTTTAATATAGGTATATACACCTATGTGTGGATATCAACAGAAAACTTCTAACTCATGTATAATTCATATACTTCCTTGAATGAACACTGAATGATAAGGTTTGAGGTTATAATCTTTTCATGCTGTAAGTCAGCACACTCAAAGCATAATCTGTGAACCTCTTGGAGCTCCTGGTTCACTTTGAGAAATGAGTTGAAAACCATTTACCCAGTAATAGGATGGCGTTATTTTCCCACTTACCTGTGTGGATATTTGCACTGAGGGTGGAAAGGCAAGGATGTGTGAAGTGCTCTCTGCCTCAGGGCAGATCAAGGCAGTGGCAGCAAGTGGCACTGCAGTCACTGTGCCCATCACACACACGGTCCCAGGACTTCACCTCAGGAAGTCCTTGTGATGCATGTAACATGAATTTTCATTGCATCTTCATCCGTGAGAACACATGATTTTTTTTTTAAATATTTTATTTATTTAGTTTTAGAGAGGGAAGGGAGGGAGAAAGAGAGAGAGAGAGAGAGAGAGAGAGAGAGAGAGAGAGAGAAAGACATTAATGTGCAGTTGCTGGGGGCCGTGGCCTGCAACCCAGACATGTGCCCTGACTGGGAATCGAACCTGCGATGCTTTGGTTCGCAGCCCGCGCTCAATCCACTGAGCTACGCCAGCCAGGGCTAGAACACATGATTTTTAAATGCCTGTGTACTAAAGCTGGGGGTGTACCAAGCAACCCCCATTGGGTGCACACAGAGAAACAGCTGGACCAGTGAAAGCTCTCGGGCGACAACCATCTGTGTTTTCCACGGAGCCCTGTTTTCCCTCAAATGAGTGATGGGCAGGAAGCTGTGATCATTCAGACTTATCTGTGTGTATCTGGCAGATGCTTTCGCAGAAAAGGGATGATGTGAGCCTGTCACTTCAAAGGAAAAACTCGCAGGATTTGTCACTGGTGAAGAACTTCAGGCTATCAAGTGAAATTTAGAACTTTGAAAAATGTGTTATTTATCACTCTGAGATCCACAGCTTCCAACACACAAAGTCTTTACTGATGGGGTTGGTGAAAATATTAATAAGTGATTTTTAATATTGTATAAAGAAATGTGTCAACATCAGGAAAATCTGTATAACTCAGTAAATTTTCCATGTGACAAATGTATAATTTTATCAAACCATGCACGGTAAAATAGTCTTCCAAAGTCCGAGTTAACTAGTGGGTTTTAATGTAGCAAGGTCAAAGGTTCAGCAGGTCGACTCTCGGGTCACAGATTTCATAGTGCCGCTCACCTTTACGAAACCACCATGTGTCAAGTATAGGCGAAGGTGCAAAGAAGAACATACGCAGTTATCTTAAAAGACTGTTAAATACATACCTTCCTTTTCCAACTAAAACCCTGCATGAGGTCATATTTTCTTCACATACTTCAGTCACAACAATAGATTTCCCTAAAAAAGTCACCATTCTCGCCAAATACATTTGTTTTGGAAAATATAGATATTTCCCCTAAACTATGTTAATTATATTTACTTATAGTGGGTTTTCACTATTTTAAATTAATATTTCTCTTTTCATTTATGACATGATAAATATTGACAGATATAACGCACATCAACAGAGGTCTTTGGAGAAGCTCAATACTATCTGAGTACGAGAGGAACTCAGAGCGGCGGGGCCGAGACCTGCCGCCCCAGGTCAGTGTCCAGGCAGCGCTGCTGAAGCAGAAGGAGGGAGGAATCTCCTCAGTCTGTTCAAGAAATCCCTATGGACACTCAGGTCTGCTTTGCAAAGGTTCTTTATGAAAAGGTCTCTGCTCAAGCTAGCATGAGTATGTAAGTATTGCTCTTGCATAACTCTGATGCAATCACACCGAAAGGAGACACTATTCTTACTTTTTCCCATTCTGTGTAAAGTATTAAAGCTGAGGAACTGTACACCAAATTCTGTGCTGCTTAAAAAAAAGGTGGACTATTGAAAAGATCCTTGAAAACAATGGCCTTTCTCCTCAGGTAATCCAGTTTGTGCTGGGTCTCCTTTGCCATTTGATTAAAAATTGATGAAAGCACTCATTGATCTGACCACAGGCAGAAGGACGTGTGTTTTCTGTTAGAGAAACTGTTGGTTTGAGAAAGACAAATTTTACTACGAACAACTTCTTCAGTGTGAAGTCGTACAAGTACACTGTGGAACTCTCAGTGCCAGGAAAACATGCTATGATTCTCGGTCTCATCGACACTGGGAACGTAAACATCGACCACATGCTGTCACACAAACTTTGTTCTCCGTGTCGCCAGCCTCCCTTCCACTTCCTGCTTTGAATTCTTTTTAAGAAAACTGCTTTCCGAATGCAAAAGCTACTTTTGGATGTCAAAGTAGCACTTCCCTTGTTTCCTATGATTGAGGAGAGGCCTGGAAATGTCCTTAATTCCTCATCAGGGGTTTCCAAGGAGTGCAGCTACTGATCCATCAAATCCCTTTCCGGGATTTGAGAAAAATCCCTTTTCTGTAAGTGTGTACCATAGCTGCTGCGCGCCCTCCTCCCGACCTGCACTTGGATTTCCAGGAAGAAGGAGGCACTCAACTAGCCATCTGACTTTCAGAATTCCTAGATGATGTAAGAGAGAATTGTCTGTTATTTAAAGACTTTTCCCCTTTCTACTACATAGCTGATGTTTAAAATGGAAATTTCCAAGTATAGCACCTGTAGATAGATAATTATAAAAAATATTCTGCTCTGATTTTTCTTGATGATACGAGAACTACAGGCTGGAAAGCCAACACAAGGCTAGCACTTAAAAACTACTCATCGATTTCCAAATAATAGCAGCAATTAGAGTTCCTACTTAGGGTAACCTAAGTTCCCGAACGTTAAGAATTTATAAAAGTTCATGAACTCTCTGGGGTCAAAAGGATAGTATTTGTCCATATGTGAAAGAGAAGCCATGCAATCAACTTTTCAGGAAGTTTTTCCCTCTATAAACTGTTTTAAGACAAAATTCACAGTTTAATGATGTATCGTGGTTTCCACATTCCTGATTTTGATCCCTACCCAAAATTTCACTGGCTTTAGCTTTCTCTTGTGTTACATAAGAATACTACCACAATCTCCCCTCATTTCCATATAGGTTTTCATTTGAAAGAGATGATGCAGAATACGAGTTAGCAATTCAAACACTAATGAAGGCTCTAATCCCTTCCCAAGCCAAATAATAAAATAGTAGAATTTAAAAATACTACTATTTCAGGATTTCAGTTAAAATAGAGGTAAGAACAGAAGACTGGGAATCAAAAGACCGGAGTGTGAGTTTCGGTTCTAACAGTCCTGTTTCCTCCATTTCAAACGGGAGGAAGAACACATGTCCTGTCGTCTGGTCACGTGTCTGTGTAAAACCGCCAAGCACATCGGAAAGCTTCGGTGTAGCAGCTCTGATGGCCAGGGCTCTCCCCTTCACCTGTTCAGATTCTCCCCATCCTTCAAGCCACAGATCAGGTCACTTTTTTCATAAGAATCCCTAGTTCTGTTCAGCCCCAAATAGCTTACCTTACGAACTCAGCTCTCGCTGTACATATAATTAAATCAGACAGTACTCATCAATTCCCTCATGACATCAATTACCTAATGATTGTGTGATGGTTTTTGACTCTTTCTGTATTCACTGTTTCTCAAATTAGGTGGTATGCTCCTTAAAGGTATTAAGGCTTTCTTATTTTTCTTTGGGTCTTTTATAGCTTGCTGTGCCTTGTACATAATTAATGCACTATTAATATTTGCTGATTATTAAATGAATGACAGGCTTCATGAGGTTTTCAAGAGTCCATGAGACACTCTCTTGGAAGTATTTAAGACACTACTGAAGGAAATAACTTGTAATTATCTTTCCTCTTTTGGAAGAGAGATGAATCACTATAGTTTGAAACTGGAAAGGGATAAACAAATTATTTAAAGTTTAATGTTATAGATAAGAAAACTGGAGACTAGGATGGTTTTGTGTATCAGAAAATCATTATATAAACCATCACTGATTTTCACACTAGACAAATAGCTATCATTTCGTGACTTTATGTAATCACTTAAAACAAACTTCCCAGTGATTGCAAATGATTTAAATGTGTACAGCTAGATATGAGTCCTCTATCATTTCAAGTCACTTACCTTTTTATCCTTGGCTGTCATAAATCGAGGTATTGAGGTCATCTGGTGATTGTTGTTTTCTTTCTTAAGGAAGGAAATAATTTCTGATTCCATGTTTTTCTTCTGAAAAAGGTTTATATGTTTTGTCTCTGAGGATTCTGTGGAAGGACAATGTAAACATAAAATTTGGTATTTCACAAATGTCACATGAAGATTCACTATTTTTCTGTATCATTGAATTTACTGGGCTGACATTGGTTAATAAATTATTAATAAGTTTCGGGGACACAGATCTACAATCCGTATGTTGTATTGTGTGTTCTCCATCCCAAGCCGAGTCTCCTGCCATCACCACCTCTCCACCATTTACCCTCTTCTCCCGCAGGGTGTACAGGTTGAGGAAAGATGATCTGGCTGGTTTATAGGGATGAAGAGATGTGCAGAGAAACGATTACCCCAGGAATAAGAATTCTGCCCCTATTGTCTCTGCACTGTCTGCCATACCACAGCATCAGATTCATCGTAAATCAGATTTGATATCCTTTTCAGCTCCAGTGTTGTGCTCAGCCTATTCATTTCAACCATCTAAAACATAGAGGCAACTTCATAACTCAGCAGCTTAATAGGAAAGCAACCTCCCTTATAGTTTTGTGCTACAGGCATTAATCTGGACTTTCCTCAAACAATGGCAAAGATTGCATCACTCATCCTAATTTTAAACTGAGAGAAAGAGTTGTTTTGTTTTAGTTCATTGGATGTTTTGTTTTAAACTCTGAAGCAGTGCAGAGATCAGTAAGTCCATTTTTAAAAATACTGCCTTTTAATACAAATCAGTTTTCTGGTGCAGAAATTGGTTTCATTGGATCAGGTAAACCTAGCCTTACAAATTAGCCTTCAGTGTTCCTTTTTCAAAATAAGAGCTGACCTGAATAGATGGAAAGGTTTACCATTCAGGGTCTCCCACAAACACAGAAGCCAAGGCCACTAAAGCAAGCTCCTCACTGCTCAGGGGAGGGGGGGGGAATCGGCCAAACAGATACCTGCTCACAAAGGGGAAAAGAGTGGTCGCCTCCGTGAAAAATGGGACCTCGACCAGGGCTCTGTAGCTGCCATGCAATCATCACAAACATCAGAACGTATTTAAATGTTTCTGCCAAGCCCCTCATTCACAGATGAGAAAACATCCACTCCGAGAGAAAGTTTCACTGTGGAACAGAGTTTGGGAGGGTCCTTTGACCCTCTAGCAACCATTTTGGATCTCAGTTGAGTACTTTTTCCAGCAGATCACAAGCATGTCCAGGCGTCCCTTTCTCATTTCACAGTCAGACACTGGACAGGAACTTGGGGCCTGCACTATGCGGCGCACTCGTCTTCGGAGGCTGAGCCACAGAAGCTGGGAACCGCGCGCGCATGCCTGCGTGCGCACACACGTTTGTCGTTCCTGGGATAGGCGTTTGTTTCCAGGTGGAGCTCGAGACAGAACGGCGTCCTCTGCTGCAAGACCGGCAGCCGGAGCAGCTTTCCTGAGATCGAACTGCCGCGTGAACTCAGTGAGCGGATGGCAGAAGTGGCCGTGACAGAAGGGCCCTGGACACAAGCACTTTAGAATAATGGACCGATGTCCCAGCTCTGCTACCGACTGCCTGTCTTCTCCCAGCCCCGCCTCCCGCACGTGCCCTCCTGTAGAGGAGCGCTACATAACCTCTCCACGCACTACCTTCTCAGATGGTAATGTAACAGCAGCGCAGTCCGCATACAGCTCAGACAGTTGTTAGAATCAAATGAGAAAATTAATAGAATAGAAAAACACTTTCTTTTTAAACACACTGCAGACAACAAAGCTATTCTTCGAGGTCATAAAAGAGACAGAAGACTATATCAGGAATCTTAATCAAATATGCACAAGTGCATTTTACAGTTGGTTTATAAAGGGTAATATTTTAAATAATTTATATTAGCTTGGATTAATAAGCTTTAAATGTATCAGCTGTGGTCATGAAATGTATGCTTTACTGGTGATTATAAGAATAAATGAAAAATACGAGATAATAAGGGAAATTCAAATAATAATGTGTATACCCATTTAAAACATATTCAAAGTTACACACAGTTAGATAGAAATGGAAATGCTGTAGTTTGGTATTCTGTTAAAATTAAAATGTGAAGTTAGAATACGGAAGAATAAAATCATGCCCTAATTTCTAAAAGAAACAATTTAAAAACATTTGGCGTATGATGCTCCATGAATAGCTCTGCATAAAAGTGATGTAAATGATGCAATTATAATGCATACTATCAGACGCTATTTCCCTGGATTTCCAATCCATCACATTTAGCTTTGGAGACATGAAAAAAATGATAATATCATTTCAAAAAGATAAATGAATTCCTTTGAGGTTGGGTTCGCACAAAGGAAAACATCAGGTTGAAAATGATTGCCTTTTTTTTTTCTGATGCTTTCCCTGATGAGGTACAAAGAATTTTCTACTATGGAAAAAGCAGCGTAGCTCCAATGTGAAATGCTTGACTGTTTCGTTTGGAACGCCCATTTTTTTTTTCAGCGATAGCAAGAGAGATGAAATTCTGCCTGGTGAGTGTAGGAGGGAAAGATAAAACCTAGTATCGAGAGTTTCTGCTAACCTTGCTACATTTAGGATCAGAAAGAAAGTGGAGATTTGCAGCTTACTGAATTTTCTGAAGCCAAGAAAATAAGATGGAAGAAAAAAAAACGTTAAGCAAAGCTACACACATTCTGTTTCAGTAATCTTCTCTGCTTCCAGTACACGAGATAGTTTTAATAGGATTAACTTCTAGACAGTTTTAATAAACAGAATTATTAAGTTATTGGGTTCATGCTATATCTTATATACACAGACACATTTTTCTTGTGGTTTAATTGGACACTGGAATTTCAGCCTGGTAGAAGGTCTCCTAGATGTTTATATTATATACATATAATGATTACATTAAAGAAAAATGTTCTAGTCAAACCTCTTCTCTTTCCCAGTCAACTGCTTTTGAGGGAGGACACTCCTACTGGTTGGGTATGAGGATATGTTGAACCATCCCATTTTAAGCAGGAATGTGCAAAGAACTGAACTAAGTTGGGAGTTCAGAGAGATAAAAATTTTATTCTAAAATTCTTGCATATGCTTGTCTCTAAATTTATAGTCACTAAGTAACTCATCTGAACCTCAGTTTCCACACAAAAATTTCCACATGAAAATTAGAAATAGTCATCAGTGATGTTTCTTAGTTGTAAGAAACAGACTTTGCCCAATTAATGAGAACATCAGTCTAATAATATAGTGGGACAACTGTACATGAACAACAATAAAAAAATTTAAAAATAAAAATATATAAACCAGAACTTTAAGCTTTTTGAATTGCTCTTCTATAATAAGAAAAAGCTTTCAATATAAAAGATGAAATTAACAGGGACAAATAAAAAGTCTAGTATTCATAAGGAAAATGTCCAATTACACGAGTACATAATATGGAAGCCATAGTTGAGCATGTTTTAGATATGGAAAAGTCATTTAAAAGCTAACTTCCTACTATTTACTAAAATGAGGGTGGCAGGTAACAGATGTGGCCACAGAGTTACAGGTGGAAGTCATCTGGGCACATCTAGGAAAGCCTGCTTTTCATCAGAGGTACCCTATTAGACAGGGCTTTTAATGTCGGACAGGTTTTCCCCCTTGTCACCTTCCTGTCCTTCTCTCCTGGAACGATGTGAAACGAGAATGATCAGCCATCCTATGGCTGTGAGACGCCGGTGAGGAGAAGTCCTGTAGTATTTCAACACCTGGTCTAGGAGGTCCGCCCCAGCTGCATGTCAGCCCTGCTACTGTCCTTCCTCCCAGGTGGCACATCCTACTGCGTCCCCTGGAAGGGAACCTCTGCTCTCTATGAACCAATAAAAGCACAGAAAGGGAGGTACCTGCCTACAAACTTCCCTGAATCAGAGGCCCAGTGACTCCTATTGACAATCGCTGATAAGCCCACCACTCTGCGCCCTTTGTCCCTGAGCGCGCAGTGTGCGCCGGCCACTCCCACCTCCGCAGCATCCCTTCACCCAAACGGTTTGAGCCAAGGCGGATGGTTCTACATTCTGATCCCATCTGTTCTAACTTTTTGTAATTCCTAAAAATTTTTATTCTGCTAGTGGCACTATTTGTACTTCGTCAGTGCTAATCTTGATCTATTCCTTTTCAAACACTGCATCCTGTCATTTCTAAGAATTGAAGAGGGCTGGAAGACAGTCGTATTTGATTCTTCTGCCATCTCAAAACCATGTTTTAAACGCATCACCTGGTGAAGTTCCCCCTGAGAACACTGGTGAATTTGACAGGACTACAATTGAGAAATAGGTTGCACAGCAAGTTGTTGACAGCTTTTCCTTGGGGTAAAAGACACAAGAAATGCAAAAGCAAAACAATGATGGGTAACGTTCAAAGCATTGGGCTGAATCCCCTTTTCACCTGTTAATAATTAAAGGCCCTTCTCCAACTCACCTGTCCCCACTGTTCTCTCACCTGTAAAATGGAGCTAGTAATTCCTACCCGAAGCATTGGTGCAGCTGACAGAGATAATGTGTATCACAAATTTGGATCTTAGTAGCAATAAATTATAGTTCATAATATTGGTAAAATGCTAGAAAATTCATGTATTGTGAGATGGTTGGCCAAGATTAACTACAAGAAAATGAACAAACATTCAGTTTACTTGACCAGCCCTGGCTTATACCTGTTTTCCTAGCAAAGTATTATCAGCGCAGCTTTCAACTCACAAAAGCATCCTAGTCTGGACGCTTCTGACTGGACACTACAAGACAACGTAGCATTAAATACCCTGTGGTGTCTGTGATTCTGATTCCAGGACCTTGGTGTGTCCATCAGTAAAGACACAAGGTTTTTAGCAGAACTTTGGTGATAAGGGCTGAACCATTCTTGTTCTTCATCAAATATAAACGTGCCACTTCTAATTGGGGGACGTGCAATGAGTGGCTAAGCACACAGACACCACATTGGATGAGCACAGGTGGGAATTCCGCCTCCCCGTGTGCCAGCTCTGTGCACTTGGACAAGGACTCGACCTCTCTGAGCCTCGTTTCCTTCTCAGTGAAATGGAGGTGCACAGAGCTATTTGTAGGAGAATGAGATAACTGACGTCCAGTGCGTATCACAGTGCTGGCCTGTGTTAAACGGCACAGGTATGTTCTGCCCCGGACACAGCACAGCCAGGGATTGGCCGTGGATTTCGGCACTTTTAATTTGTGAGTACAGGCTTCGGTACCCTCTCTCACAGGGCACTGTTTTCCCCGCAGTGTGAAACAAATCATGCCTCTTCATCGTACCGACACTCAGTTTCAGCGTGCATGTGGTGTGATGTTGGGAGCAAGTAGACGGCACACAGTCACGACATTCGTGAGCGGAAAAGAGAAACCGAGGCCTGTGTCCTCCAAAGCCCAGCCTGGGGTTTGGTGTTGGAGCATTTTCGTGTTTTCTGTTCCTTTCACAGCCGACAAGGTTGAAACAACAGGTCATCAAGGGCCCCAAATGAAGAAAACTCATGTTGACTTCTGATTTACTTATTGCTTCCATTACTCTAGCTCCTAGGTTGAAATTGTTAGCAAATGGATTTTTTTTTTTTCTGTTTCCAATAGTGGTCCCTTGGCCCTCAAAGATCTATACCATTTAAACAGGAAATCTGACCTTCTAGTACTGGGATAAATACAACGGGTGATGAACCACCCACAGGCAGCTTTCCAAGGAAGCCCCTCAGAGGTGCCTTTCCTTCCGCAAGGGCCGAGGAGGACAGACAGCTGCGAGGAGGAGGAGCTGGCTCCCGTTTCCTTTAGAACCCGTGCTGTTTTCCGTCCACAGAACTGTGGTAAACGCCAGGTCTCCAGGTCACCCCCAGGGATTGTGAGGCTTGTTTCTTCCCAGTCATCCCAAACATTTCCCTTTCTCTTCCTTTTACGGAATTCACATCTTAATTTTCGAGTGTTGTTTATTGACAAAACATGCAAATATGCACATGGAATGCAGATTCCATATTTCAAACATGTCCAGCCTTTAAGGATGGGGGGAGAATTAAACAAGGGAGAAGGCTGGCTTCCAGCAATAACAGAGCTTTAATAAATACATGAAATATTTATGGAACACATAAAGAACAAAGGAAATTGAACACTTCCTCTGTGTAAGATTTCTCTCACATGAGAAATCTTTCAGTCAGCCATGTCTCTTGCCACTATTTTTTCCCTGAGATGTCTTCTGAGTAACCATGAGTGAAACATATCTGGTTAATGTACTTGCAACACACTGTCTCTCCTAACTTTCAAGGAAGACTCTCAGATGTTAATGCTGACTGCATTAACATTTTCATTCTGAGCTCATTTTGTTGTGTTATGTTTTTGTTTTATTTTTTTTTTAAGGTAGGAAATACACAGAGAAGTCTAAGGTCTTTAAGAACTCACCACTACTTGGAGACACTATAATTTTAACTCAGGGCAATAACAAAAATTATTTAAAAAGTTGAAAACACTTTTATTTATTAAAGTTAGTTACATACCTACATAATTTAAGAAACTTGACAACAGTCATCTTCTCACCATCAAACAGAAAGTTAGTGGCTTCGTCTCCACATCTCACTGCCAGGGATGCTCTTACTTCACTAGAATTTAGTTTAAAGGGCTTTGCACATATAATTATTTGTTTAATTGGCAAGAAAAGATTTATGTAGTTTTTGTGATGAGAAAGAGAACATTGAAGCATGGTGGACATCCGCTTCTGGGTAAAATACCAACACGTACTGTCCACTTCACTAGCAGTGTTAGCGGGCATCTCCCCTTGGGTCATCCCCCAAAGTCATCTCTTGCCCAATCTGTCCAGCATTTAGGCACCGCCATTAAAAGGGTATTTACAGTTACAGTTAATTTTTACCATGCTAGCCAAAATTAACGCACCAGAAGCTCTACTAAGTGCTTGGCACACATTATACCATTTCATGCTTGCCATAGCCCTATTGTACTGGTGGAAATATCTTTCCCATAACAACATCAGGCCACGGAGATTCGAACATTTGAAATAAGCTGATCAGCATCAAGAAGGGAAGAAGAGAGGCTTGCGCCCATCCGGACATCTGATCCCATGTCCCCTTCCACCCCAGCTGGGACATGGTGTGACTTTAGATGGCAGCATTTCCTCTCCCCTCAAAGTAAAATGTGGTCACTAAGTTAGGATATCTTCTTCAGTGTCCATTACCACTTGTTGATGTTATGCTGGGTCTACTGACCCAAGCATCCAGGTGCACCGAATGTCCTGGAATCAACAGGCAGCTGGCGTAGAAACAGCCCCCCAGCTCCCACCCCCACTCGGCGGGCCCCCCTCCCCTCTGCCTGTGCAGACTTGGCCTGTGCCACACGGCTTGGTTAGGGACAGACCAGTTTTCACTTACAAACGTTTTCTCCACATTTGGGATTCAAGCATCTGAACTAAAGGACTTAAGAGAGATGTTAAGTCAGACTGAGCTTTCAAAGAATCAGAAAGAAGTCTGTATCTTAGCAAACAGCTTGGAGAAAAGTTCATTGTGAATGAAAAGAAAATCACTTGTATACACATTCTGCAATTGGAAAATTAGTTCAAATAAGGCAATTTTAAGCAAATTTTTTCCTGTTGGCTATAAGGACACAGGAGCCTAAATTATGTCTTTGGACACAGAGCTGAGGCTATAAATAGATCTATTATAAATGCACAATCACAAAAAGCATTATTAATTTATTCATTAATTATTCTACTGCATGACCTAATGGTATATTTATTTTGGCATATGATTTCTGTAAGAATATTCTTTTAAATTTTAAAACGTAATTTCTATGGACCATATCAAAACTGGTTGATCCTTTAACAATGCAACGTGTATACATGCAATGAGTGAACACTCCTCTCACTACAGACTTTGCTTATGTGCATCTCAGCACTATCCTAAAAATAGTAATAGACCGTATGTTGGCTGCCCGGAGCCAGTTAGCTAAGTGTCTCCTATCATTTTTATATTATTGGCTTGCTGATTGTAATTGTCATCTGTATTATCCTGTCCCATACCTCCTTCCCCTTTAATACTGAGAAAAAATTAGCTCCTTCACGAACCTTCCCCCAAACCCCTAAAATACTACGCTCTCTGAGCCTTGTTTCCATAGCAGCTTGTGGTACCTCTGAAAGAGCTCCCCTCACCATTAATCTTTTATTCTGTTTGAGAAATTTCACGTACTCCGTCTCTTCCACTAGCGTGAGTGCCACATAGAAACAGAGGTGGGATTTGATTTATTTCTGCTCTACTCTCTGCTAGCAGGGCTAGCACTGTGGTCTGCATTCACCTGTCATTTAACATTATTTGCTAAATGACAGCAGGCAACTTTCATATTAGTTTACTAGGGGCCTTTAACAAAAATTATTTCTCTTAATCATCAGAACTAGTATCCTCCTTTACAGTTAAGCAAACAGAGGCTCTGAGAAGTTAAACAATTTAATTTTAAAAGTTAATAAGAGTCGACAGCCATGGCACTCATCATAGAGATGCTCCATTTTACAACTCAGTATTTTTACTCATATTTGTCATTACTCTTCCTTTTTAAAAAACCTAAACATAATTAATATGCTTATGACTTCTATGGCTGACCTGAATTCTACCCACGATGATGTAATTTAAAGAGATACAGATGAACTGTTTTTCTTAAAATTCTCCTCCGATATACTGAATTAAAAAAAATTAACTTCTCTTTTGTCTTAAAAGTCAAAACTGAGATTTCTCTCTCCCAAAAGCAACAGTTAAAATCATTAAAGAATACTAGCCAAACCAGAAATAAGCAGGAGTGTGGCTGGTGCTGCGGAGGCTGACGGAATGAACCTCGCAGAAGCCAGGCTGGATGCGTGTGGCAGCCCCTAGGGGCTGAGCAATCACACTGTGGAAGAACTGGAGGGGAACCCAGAGAATCCCTGTCCCGCCGAACATTCCAGTGACCCTGGCATTTCAGGGGGTCCCAGAACATGGCTTATATCGCAAGAAACTTTAGTTACTCATCTTTGTAGTGGCAGGTTGCCTTAGAGAGAAAAGCATTAAGAGGTAGGAGTGTATTTGTGTGTGTGTGTGTGTGTGTGTGTGTGTGTGTGTGTGTGTGTGTGTTGGGAATAAGGGGTAAACACATAAATAATTAGGGATGAAAATTGTGTCCTACTAGGAGCCTTTTACTTCTGACAAAGTGACCTGATTGGACAAAAATTATTTACTTAAAACACTTAGTGCTCATTTTAGATGAGGCTACAGAAAACTGGAGGCCAGCTCTGCACTAAAGTGATGAGGGACTGTGTGTATCCTGAAGAGTAACTATAGGAGGGAGGGAGAGAAGAAGAGAGGGAGAAAGGGAGGGAAGGACAGGGGAAGAGAAAGAGAGAGAGGGAGAGAGATAGAAAGAGCAGGCTATGGGATTGGCTTTATTTTCCATAATTTTCTCCTAGCTAGCCTTTACTCATGCTGGTCAGCTCTGAAGAGGTCCATCCTGAAACTTGGTCTGTAAACCATGGTAAGTGGGATTAGTTTATAGAGAAACTCCCAGGAATGACAAAGAACAGAAAGCATGAGAATTATGAGGTCCCACCTCGGACCGACAGTTTGTGGAAACACAGGGAAACTAACACATGCCAGATACAGACTTTGCCTATTGAATGTCCTTGAAATTTTGGTCAGTCTGTGCTCTTTACAATACTTAATTGGAAGCAGTCAATTATATTAATCCAAGACATCCCAGAAATGATCACTTGCAGAGATGTAGAAAAGGTAAACAAATAAATAAACCTTCAAAAGCTAGGAGAAGAAAAGGGAGAAAAAGGGGAAATAAAACATAAACAGTTGAATGACAATAATCTCCTCAGAGGCTACTAGAAAACCTTTTAAATGAGATTTCTTTCTGACTTGGAGCAGTATGAGAAATAAATGTGACTGGTCGCTATTATGTACAGAAATATATTGCATCCATATAAACAACCAACTATCCATTTTATTGTAACAGATCAAAACAAAACCTAATCAGAGTCACCAACAGGGGAAAAGCCAACAGCATCGGTCTCTGACCTAACAGCTTTTAAGCCAAGGGCTCAAAATGTCAGGCGAGCATCTAAAAAGCATCCATGGGTGTTGACTAAGTCAGAAGTGCAACAACTTATTAAGGGGTCCTCTTAAATCAGCTACTCTGCAATACTTTGTTGACTGAATTAAATTAATTTTGTGCCTTGCACCTCAAAACCTGAGTGTTCGAGGATCCTGCTAAGAATCCCCTTCTTCTTCCCTACGGACCATATTTTTGCGAAGGAACCAGAACTCATTTAAACTAAATTTGGTTGCATGTACAAAACAACACTCAGGCTGAAGTATGTTTTCAGCATATTTCTGTAAGTATGAATGTGTGTATAAAGTAACACACTAAGTCTTCAGTAGCAACTATTTTTAAGGAATATAAGATTTTATTTTGAGTAAATTAGATTTTCAAACCTCAAAATTGAAATAGGTTTGGCATTTTCTCATCCCTGGCAACTACCCATGTTATTAAATAAGAAACCTGAGAACTCTATTTTCCATGAAATTTCTGAAATGCCCACAAGTGGCATTAAATAATATTTGGCCATGTCAACACAGTCTCCAGTCTCTTCTGGCTGAAATGTTATCCGAAGACAAATGATGCCAATTTGCCTATATGCACATCACTCCCCCAAACCCCACATTTTTCCTTCAGAAGTGTGTACTTGAGGTCAGTCCCAAAGGAGATTCCTTAAAGTAGAACAATAACACTCATGTTTCCAAAAAAATTGCATGTGTGTGTGGTGAAATACACTCCAAATTCTTCTTCCCATGGCATAGGACTAGCAAATTATATTATTCTAGTTCACTGAAGATTTTCCATAGTGATGAATCTTCGCTGATCCCATTGTGTACTATGAAAAAATAAATAATTTTAAATATTCATTTATTTGAAAACATTTATAAAGGGTCTACTATGTGCCTAAGAAGCAAGAAACTGTCCCTACTCTCAAGGAAGTTATGATCTCGTAGGGAGACAAAGAGTAACCAGGTTGTTAAAATGCAGAGTGAGTACCGCAGAGGCTTGAATCAAATGCTAAAGGAGCTCAGAAGAGAAGCATCTAATCTATTGCTAGGGAACGATGCTCAGTGCTCACTGAAAATATCTGCAACCACAGCACAAACACTAAAACTGTAAATGATTGCTTGTCAATACATTTACAGATGAAGGTTAAATCCCTCAACTAGAAGGTAACCTTGAGCAATTTCCTCATCTCCTATATTATTTTTGTTTTAAAAACAGGAATAATAGTATATATTACAAAAAGTTTTGCTAAATATTAAGTGCCCCATGCCTTTCACTTAGAAGAAATCCCAATATATTTTGTTTTCAAAATTGTATGTAGAAGTTATAAGTGCCGAAGGTACATGTACTTAAATATCAATTTTGAGGGAGTGAGTGTGAGTAGTGAGTCCGTGTGTGGGTTCCCAAGAGGAGCTACTTAGGGCTCCAGCAGCCTCGTCCACCGACTCAATCCCCATTGGTCTTCACAGTTGTAAGTTGTGAGGACTTACCTTCCTGGCACTGGACACCTGAGCTGGGGGAACTCGTGTAGGTCTGGGACTCCTTGCTCCTGAGATATCCCTTATGAATTTTTATCCACATGGGCGTGGGGCCAGCTGGTTCCATGTCTGCACCCCTCCTACCAGTCAGGGTAGATGTGGTTTTTTCAATTCTGTAGTTGTCAGAATTCCATTCCACTCGATTTTGTGGTTGTCAGACTTCCATTCACCCTGATTTCTGACATTCCTGAATGATAGCTGTTCCACACTTTGGTTGTAATTGTGATGTGGTTGTGCAAAGAGGTGAGCCATGTCTGCCATCTTGACCGGAAAGCCCCCCAGTCTTGTTGCTAAAGGCTCTTCCCTCCTTCACCTGAGCTCTTACAACTCTCCATTCTTCACAGGCCAAAATGCTCAGCCACTCGCACTTACTGTTCTCCCAGCTTTTTTAATGTAAAATTTTATACTAACCACTTTCCCATATAATTATTTTTTAACAATATGACTTTGAATGTCTACATAGTAATTTACTATATTTTTAAAAAATCATTATTGAAGAGTATCCTTAGTTTCTGTCACCTAGAAAACATTCTCCCTTCTTATGATAAATTTCCTTCAAACCACCAATTTCCTTTCACTCTCAACTCATGACTTTGCTGGATTGTTTCTGTTCTAAGTGCCAGAGGCAGATACTACATAGTTTAAACTAGCCGAGATATCGCTGCTCCCTGGCCTTGCAAATTGCTCAGGGAAGAGCATCTGAACAAATCCTAGTCAGTGAACTGAAGGCAGGAATACTGTTCCGGAGAGCAGTACAAAAATCAAGAAGCAGAAACAGAATTCTAGAGGCAAAGAAAGGATGAATTTTTTATGGCAAATTTAAAAATCTAAGTCCATCTTTTTTTGAAATGAACCCTACTTCTGTTCTTTTCATTTAAATTTTCATACAAATTGCTGCAGTTAGTATCTCAGCAGTCTGTTTGTCCTCATGTCTGATTACTTCTTTGAGAAATTGGATTAACATTCAAAGGGCAAGATCATTTTTTAAACCTCTTGATACATGCTCTAAAGTTATTTTTGAGAGAGTTGGTAGTAATTTTTATTTCCATCATTAGTGGATGAGAATGCAATCCCCAACTCAAAAAAAAGTTCTTAAGGGGAAAAGTGAAATATTTATCTTGGACTTCTCAAATAGTTACAGGATGTACTAAAATTTAAGTTGGATGTGATTTGTATATTAATAAATGGAGAAAATGACAGGAAATTGGACCTATTAACTCCCAATGCTGGCAACATTAAAGACATTTAAATGATTATGAATGGATGGAAATTAGTTCAAAAACATTGAGAAATACAAAAATAAATTAATAATATATAGATACCTAATAGATGTAAGCCAATTAGCCAACAATTTCCCAGAAGCCCTATACCATCCTTGGAATGACCAGTTTGTGAAATTACTTGTTTCTTCTTTTTTTAAAGATTTTATTTATTTTTTTTTTAGAAAGGGGAAAGGAGGGAGAAAGAGAGAGACAGTAACATTAATGTGTGGTTGCCTCTCACATGCCCCCAGCTGGGGACCTGGCCTGCAACCCAGGCATGTGCCCTGAGTGGGAACAGAACCAGCTACCCTTTGGTTCATGGGCTGGCACTCAACCACTGAGCCACACCAGCCAGGGATTATTTCTTCTAAGCATTTTGTTTTAGTAGATTGTTTTGCATTTTGCCTTATAAAAACAGTAGGAGGAATATTCTATTTGTGCCCCTCAGCCTGTTTTGAACACCAAATGAAAACCAGCCAACTAAACCCAACTAGTTAAAGAAACAAGCATTTTGTGAAACTGGTCACTTGGAGATTGCCTGCTGGGTGAACTGGCTTTCGGCAAGATGACCCAGACACAGATTGAGTGGGTCAGTTTCTACTGCTTTAGACCATGGGGCAGTCTTCATTTAGGAGGAGTTTGCTAGGCAGCTATTCCTTATGGTCACAAAAGACCAGATCTAAAACCAAGAAATTGGCACTGACATTCCCATCCAGATCCATGAGGACAGCATCCCTCCCAGTCCCTACCACAGACAATGGGACAGCCAAAGACAGGGGATAAAGAAACTGTAAAGGATCCATGCAATTTGTGGGGAAAAGCATTCAGGAGATGCCATCAAGGAGAAGGCAAGAGTGCAGGAAGCACTGGCTGGGCACAGCAAGGGCCACTGCAGGCATCCCGCACTGGGAAGGAAGGTGTGGAGACAGAGAAGGAGACCTGTGACTGGTTCCCTAGCAGCATGGTCTAAAAAGGCATGCTCATGGATGGAGTTTATTGGGAGAATCATCTCAGGAGAAAGAAAGGATGTGGGGAGGGAGGGTGGCAAGAGAAAGTTGAGCATGGATTTGTAGTCAACCAGCCTTGAACTTCAGCCTGGCCCCAGAGGCAACCCTGGAACATGAGTGGGTCAGTCCTTGTTAGCTGCTGGCCATTGCCTGGGGGCTGCTCTACCCATGCAGGCAAGAGGGCCCTTGGCCAAGAGCAACTGTCCACTATATGTTGGGGGGGGAGTGCAGCTGTGAGCTCGGAGCAGCTAATAATTACAAGAGCTGGGCAAGGTGTTCACTGTCCAAGTAAAGACCCAGATCTGGTGAAGAGGGCATCAATAGCATCTCCTGCAATGTATATTTTATGTACTAAACGTGATGCATTCTTCCCTGGACTTTCTAATCAGTATTAGACGTACTCACTGATTACTCATTGATAATGGCACTTTTTCAACCATGTATTATGCTTCCCGAACATTTTGAGTGGGAGTGGGTACTGTGAAGAATAGGTGAACCGCGCTCTCTGGCATTTACTGGAAATTATGTGTTTCATCTCTAAAATTCAAATAAATGTTATCTTTTATTTCACATATATCCATGATGATTTGGAGGAGAAAACATGTGATATATAAGACAAGTTAAAATAGTTAACTTGTCACTAAGCACTTGATTAAAACTGGTGCTTCAGGATGATAGTGAAGACCTGTTCCATGACTTATTCCTGGCCCCTGGGGATACTTAGTCATTGGCCACACCTACCCCTTATGTATTACATAGTTGGTAACCACAGGGAGCAAGATTTTTCTATGAACATTTTTATGCCTATTAAATTACAGGGGGAAAACTGGGACAATGTGGACATTTGATTGTTATTCACTAGATCCGGCTGATATTAGGGCTACAGAATTGTTTTTCTCTACAAGATACATCTAGCACACTAAAGAATTCTGAGATGTACATATTCTTTTCCTGAAATGTCTTATATCATTTGCCCCATCAAAGTATATTTAGACTGATGTGATTATTATCCTTGACATAGCCTGTGACTGTTTGCTGGGACCTCACTCTGGCAGATGCAGTGGGACTACGAAACGACTTTAGCCAGTTCTGTCTCATTTGCGGAATGGCAGGGGAGCTCAGCTGCACCACAGACTGCTGGACTGGAGGCTGGCAGGAATGCTCATTCTGACTGGCTTAAGAAGTGTCCCGTTTCAGTTCACCACTGAAGCAGCCATCAGTGCCCAGAGTGCATGGAAGTTGGGCACAAACAATGGACTGGAAATGGCTCTCCAAAGCCACCCCACATTTCTTAAAGAGAAATACTCGTCATTTAGGAGTTGGCAGCCATAGGTACCAAGAATTTGCCCAGCAAGAGTACCCAAGAGATAAAGGCGTTTCACCCATCAGGTTCAGACAAGGGCCAACAAAGAGCTAAGATCTCTTCTTTCCAATGTATAAGGTAATTCTTTCCGTGCTACAAGTGATGTTCAGTTTCCTGCTGCCACTCAGGGCGAGTCAGCTCAACTCGTGGATACCCTCTGTGAGCAGGCTCATGTGGGGCCGAAATATGCAAATTAAATCTATTTCCTGACCAAGAAAACACCCAACTATATAGAAATATTCTAAATTGGGTATTAAAGACTGGCTCCAACTAACCAGAAGACTGGTCTACCCATTTCATAAAAAATGGCCACATGCTAGGTGATCAGTATGAATTAGTATCACCCACAGACACAGAGGCCACTTAAGTAGAAAAGAACTTTCAAGGTACCAGTAAATTATGTGGCAATAGTGAGCAGTTGTTACATGTATTGTGTATAAATTGTTTTATTTTTTTTGGTGCAACTTTAGGAAGAAAATGTTCAAATATGTTCTAAAAAATAAAATAATGTATTTACCACAAATTGCAATACGGTCTACAAAAAGTAAAGGATCTTTTGTTCATCTGCCAACTCTTGCCAGACAAACGTCAGGAGCTCCCTGCTGCCACCCACCAGCCCTGTCACCAACATCCCAGAGAACCCAGGGGGAAACCTTCTTTCTTAAAAAGGCACCTCTCTGCCATCTACCTTTTCCCTTCCTTTGTCTTTCTGTTGCCATCTCCCTCTCCCTCTCCCCCTCTCTCTCTCTCTCTCTAAACACTCGCGTACGTATCTTCTTAGGAATTAGATTCTGACCTCCTTAATCCAGATACTTCTGGATAACAATTTCTTTCTCTAGGACAAGTCTTCCTCTGGGGTGTGTGTGTGTGTGTGTGTGTGTGATATCTATGCACCAATCTATTCATTCAACACCAATTGCTCATTCTAGCTACCATTTAGAATCAGGTCAATAGTTGTGTAGGCTGTACATTTTCTTTTGTCAACTAGGACAATTTACTCATCTCTTGCATTTCATTTGTTATTTATTTGTATAGGGACAGGAATTTATTATGTACCCAAGTATTACTAGAAAATTAATCAGGCCAATTTAAGATATTATGGATTCCTCTTGGAGGGTGAGGGCATACTATTCAATTATTTTATCTGCTAAAATTAATTGTACCTATATACCATAAAAGAAAATTATTGCATAAGTAAATTATTTATAATTACACTCCTCAGGCACATTTTAATAGATACCAAAATAATGAACTTGATAACCATGACTCCTTAAGTTACAGTTTGAAAAAAATATAATGAAAATTCCAAGCATTATTTCACTAGACTAACCTATTTTATTAACAGCAAAAATCTCTGAAGTTTTAAACATATGTCAAATTTTAAAAATTTAGTAAAGAAGGCAATAGTCTGTGAAAAATAAATTTTCATTTCTCAAAAAAACTGTCATATAAGCCAATTTTATATGTGAAAAAAATCTCCTGTGTGGGCTACTTTATTCTGTTTGGGTAAGAGTTCAGGCTACTTTCTCCTGCAGCCTAGAAAATAATGCAGCCACAGTAATGTAAGAGCTTGCTCGTGGCATTAAAACAGAAAGATTAGTCAAGCACAGGTTGCTCGTAACAATCAGACTCGATAATGCGCAGCCATAGTCTTCCTGAACATTCCGAACTTTGATCCTATCAAACATTTTTTATTCAAGTTTCAAAACCGTATGAAGTATTTGAGCTTCCATTGTCCACTAACAACTCTCTGGCTGGTGATACTGAAACACAACGCTCCCGTATCTTCGCTCTCACTCATCGCCATGCAATATGCTCCTATTTTTAGTGTTTGAATTATTTAAGCCACTTGGAGTAGTGTTTTTCTTTAAAGACATCTATTATTCCAGAGTTTTACTACCAAGTGACAGAAATCCAACCCAATGGCTTAAGTGGGAAAAGGAGACTTTATTGGCTTTGAGGACAAAACATGAAAAAGAATGCAAAGCTGAGCCCAGTCCTGCCTCACGTTTCCTCCCGACACCCCTTTCGCTGCTTCTAGCTGTGTGTCCCTTTCACCTGCACCCACGTCACCCTGCCTAGACGTGCCTGACCATGTACGTGGTTGTGGAGCTGCGACTTCCACCCTGGATTCAAGCTTATGTACAATGGTGCTCTTAGCCTCCTGTATCATGGGCCTTTCATGTATAAAATTGTTTTTCCTTTTTTTCTTGTAATATATACACTTCATGTACCAAAATTCACCCCTTAAAGTATGTAATTCAGTGATTTTTAATTTACTCACAAAGTCCTACAACCATTATTACTCATAATTTCAGAACTTAGATCATCTTGAAAAGAAATCTTTTATGTAAGTTAGCAGTCATTCCCCATTCCCCTGCTTTTCTCAGGCCCCTAATCCTTCTGTCTGTCTGGATTTGTCTACTCTGCCCCTTTCATGTAAATGAAGTCACACAACACGGGATCTCTCGTGTGTGACTTCTGTGACTCGGCACGATGTGCTCATCCACGCTGATGCATCAACACTTCAACTCCTTTCACGGCTAGAGAATACCCCATTGTACGGACACACCACTGTGCTTATCCATTCATCAGCTGATAAACATCCATTTTTTGCATGACTATTATGAGTAATATGAATATGAACATTTGTGTACAAGTGTTTGAGTGGACATATGTTTTCATTTTGGGGGGGACATACCAAGAAACTCTGGGTCACACTGCGGAAATGCCCGTGTGTTTTCCAGATCGGCTGCACTATTTTACATGGACCGTGCACGAGGGTTCTGTTTTTCCGCATCCTCACTAACATCTCTTACTGTTCATCTTCTTGATTCTAGGTATGCTAGTGGATATGAAATAGTATCTCTCTGTGGTTTGATTTTGCATTTCCTTGTGGCTAGTAATGTTGAGATCTTTTTCATGTGCTTACTGGCCGTCGTATATCTTCTTTGGAGAAATGTCTATTCTTATCCTTCCCCCATTTTCATTGGCGTCTTCATATTTTTCTTATGGAGCTGTATGAGTACTTCACACATTCCAGGGGGTACCTGGAAACTAGTGCCTTATCAGATAGGTGGTTGGCAGATGTTCCACGGACTCTGCAGTTGTTGGGCAGACTGCCCTATACAGATGGCTGTGGAGGTCTCATTGGTTTATAGTGTCTTTAAAATCTCTTTTTTTTCTTCTAATCTTCTGCCTCACTGTTCTGTCAGTTATGAAAGTATAGATTTCAGGTTTCCAACTATGATCATTGAATTGTCTATTTCTCCACTCGATTCTGTCACAGCTTTTGTGTGCCTTTAGTCAGGTGCCTCTGTATTTATAATAGTTATGTCTTCTTGATGTACTATTCTATTATTGAACTACACATCTTTGCCTTTAGCAATAATTTGCCATACAGTCTGTTTTGTCAGAAATTACTAGAGCCAGCCACTCCAACCCTGTTACTTACTGTATGATGGTATTTCTTTTTCTATCCTGTTACTTTCAACCTATTTGTGTCACTGAATTTAAGGTGTGTCTTTCATAGACAAGAAATAGCTGAACTATGTTTCTGTTTATCTATTCTGCTAATCTTTACCTTTTGATTAGAAATTTTAATATAAATTAAATGTAATTACTAATAACGTAGAATTTGTGTGCCGTTTAGCAATGTGCTTTCTATGTATCTTTCTTTGGTCTTATATTCTTCCATCACTCTCTCCCATTAGGTTAAACGTTATCTTTTGGTGTGCGATTTTGATTATATTGCTTCTCAGTGCTTTGGCCTGAATGTCTGTGTGATATTAGCAGGTGGCCCCTTTGGGAGGCACCCAGGTCACAATGGTGACACCCTAATGAGCAGAATTATAAACGATATCCCACAGAGCTCCCGGGCCCCTTCTGCGCTGGAGCATGCAAGGAGAAGTCTGAGCCAGGAAGCGAGCCTTCCGCTGACCCTGCTGGCCCCTGGGGCTCAGACTTCAGCGCTCAAGCCATGAGCGATAGATTTCCATCGCTGGTAAGCTACTCCATCTGGGGTATTTGTTACAGCAGCCCAAACACACTAAGACACTCATACCGGATAATTTCAATTAACCTATCTTTAAAATTTCTATTTCCTTATTGATATTTTCAACTTGGTAAGGCATTGTTTCCATATTTTCCTTTCTTTCTTTAGACATGATCTTCTTAGTTCATTGAACATGTTTGAATAATGATCTAAGATCTTTGTTTAGGAGATCCAATACACTGGTTTCCTCGGGTACAGTTTCTATTCACCTGTCATTTATTTTTCTTGTGTACAGTTCATACTTTCTTGCGCTTTTTTTCCATGCCTTCTATTTTTTGTTTGAAAATTGGACATTTTAAGTAATACCACTTGACAACTTTGGAAACTGGATAAGATCCCATTTGCAGGGTGTGTCATTGGCGGTACTCACTGTTACTGTGGCTATCAGTTCCCGATGACTTTCCTGAACTAACGCTTTGACATTGGTATTCTTGGTTATCTGTGGCCTCTGAATCTTTCTGCGATTAACTGAATGGTCAGCCAGTGATGGGAGAGAAACACCCTTAAACGGGCTCCCTTCGGTGAGCATCTCCGTATGCACATTGGGCATGCCTTCGATGCTCAGACAGGCGGTTTCCAACTCTGCCTTCGCCTTCATTCCGTGCCCACGCAGAGCCTCCAGGTCAGCTGGACCGAGGGCCTGCACGCAGAGCAATGCATACACAGAGCCTTCCAGAGTCCCAGGGATATGCTGGAACTTTTAAAAAAGCCCCTGGTAGACATTTTATTCTCCAGCTATTTTTCAAAGGATTTTTGCCCACTGTGTTGGCAGCCCCACTGTTACAGCCACACCAGGCAACTTCGGTGCTGAGTGATCACTGCTGAGCCTCTCCAGTAAATGAGTCCGGGAAAAAGGCTGCTCACCCCAGTTGGACTGCGACTCAGATTCAGTGAAGTCAAGTGTTGGGGTGGGATGCCCCACGGAATTTCCATATAGATCAAGTAATGACGGTTATCTGGGAATGCAGCTACGAAAGAGCTCTGCCTCCGTTCTGCCCTTTTGGCAGCTGCTGGACAGCTAGTTATTATGCTGATAGTGTGACTGTTAGTTTGGGGCTACCATGGGATTTGGGAGATGAAGTTAGGAATGGGGAAAATTAAAATGCCATAAGACTCACTGCTAGTTACTGAGATTCAGGCATTTTTCTTAAATACTCCCCAGACAGTTACAAACTTTTCGTGATTTCTACAGATCTAAAAAGCGTCTTTACAAAAATTTGCCTTATGCAGAAGAATTTGAGTTTTATATTTTTCCTCTGGGTTGCAGGCAAGGGCATCTTACCTGTTGGCCTCTCCATCCACTGTCAGTCATGGCCCTCCGTTATGATCTCAGGTCTGCTTTGTAAGAGATAGCTCCTAGTCCATAAAACCTGGGATGAATTCTGAACGACAGAACCTGAGCCATCCACCCACGTCCTGTGTGATCCCTAGGGTAAGAAAGGTACCTGGTAGCTTCCACCTGGATCACACAATTAGAGAATGGGAGAAGCAGTTTCCCAAAGTAGAGTAGGGTTGTTCCAATTGTGGAAAATGATAAATACTCACAGAATCAGGTTCATCACTCTTCAAAAGGCATTATGATGTTCCACTACTTAAAGACATGGTAAACTCAGAAGTTATACAGTTTTCTTATTCTGCTTTCCTTTCTTCCTTGTTCCATATCCCATAATTATTATTATAGCAAGAATCAAACCCCGAACTCTGTGCATAAAACTTATGAATGATGACTTCTCTGATCTGTAGCAACACTGACAAGTTTTAGTACAGGCTTCCGGTGGGAGGAGGATAAAATACTAATGAAAAAGTAAAAAAGCTTTATGCATCAGAAAGTGTGCACCATGATTATTCGTGGAAAATAACGATGATGAGTAAAGACACACCGCCAAGTGTCTAGCACATTATGTGAACACACACACACACAAAACCACAATTGAGCAGAGTTTATATTAGAAATTCGGATAAACTGCAGTCCCAACTGCATATTAATCATGTTACTGTGTCGTTTTGGAACGCTGTCATAATTTCAGGGCCTACGTAATGATTGTACTTTTGGTTTATTTGGCTTTTAGAAAAAGCTCTTTTCACTCAGTGAATGGATTTTGATGAAAATAGCTTTGAGAAATAATTGTCAAAGTCAGCTTCTCATACAGACTCACGTCAACCTTTTACATTTATAAAAGATTGACCTCAGTCCTTTCTTTCAGTTCACAGTGTTACACACAGTTCAGACAACTATGGTATTAATTAAAACAGTGCAGTATCCTTGAAACAAATTACAATCAGGGAAGTATTCAAAGTGGAGTAGAAAGGAAGATATCTGTGTCCTTTGGGAACTGATCCTATTTAGAATAAGGCCATAACTTCAATGGCTAGGTTTCTCATAAGAGTAGTAAAATAATTATTCCACTTCCTTTTTTCCTGTGTAAAAATAAATATTTCATGACTTTCAGACTGTTAGAAATTCAGTCTCATTCTGTAGCCTGTCTTTTGGGGCCACCGCCAGTGACTCTCAGGAGCTATAGGTGGCCAAGGCCCAATAATGAAAGGGAGGTGGGGCTGCAGCCACAGCCCACGCACCTCCCCTCCCCTCCAGCTAGAAGGAGTCAGCAGAGAGACGAGAGGCTGTGGTTGCTAAGTCCCTGATAATTGTTCGCCTGAAAAATTTTTAGATTCATGATTCTCAGACACGGACATGGAATTATTTGTCATCTGTTCCACTACTGATTAGATACATGAATCTCAGTCATCCTCGAATATTATCCTTCACCTTCTGAAGATATTTGAGTAGAAACCCCATTTCCCATGACACAGTCCGTTCTTATTCCATACACATTTCAGGAACTTGTGTATTGTATAAGCTACGATTTGACTTCTTGAAATTTTCAAACATTGCATTTGTTTGGCCTTAAATAGGTAGGAAAAACTGAAAAACTTACATACCAGACTACTGAGAAACCTCCTATTGGGTTACATAGAAAGCTTCAATTTAGATCCTTTTGCTCAGTTAATAAACTATAATATTAGAAGAGTTATATATATATATATATATATATATATATATATTGTTTATGTAGTCCATTAAGATATTTGACAGTTCCTTATTATTATGATATGGAAATATGGGTTGGGTGGTAAAATTAATCCATGATATTTGATTGAAGAAATGTTATTAATGTATTTCTATTAACTTGGAGTTTCATTGCAAAAGATTCTTTCCTTGGCCCTGTCCCATTCAACATGTTTACCAATAATTTGCATCAGAATAAAGAAAGCACGTATGTATCAATATGAAGGTGGCATGCTCCAGAAAAGAATGGTCCTTGACATGCAATGACTGACAGCCTCGGAACCCAAACAACTGTGGCCATTCGATGCATAGGCTAAATCTAATCATGTAATATTTTAATAGGAATGAAAACAAACTCTTTTTAAAGAATGGAGGTCTATAGCTTAGAAAAGCTATAAAAAAAGTCTAAGTTATAGCTTAGAAAAGCTATAAAAAAGTATAAAAAAGTTTTACTTCACTGAAAGTAAATATATTTATATTTAAATATAAATATCGAAACCAGAGATTTATAAATATAACTTATAAATATAAATATCTAAAACAGGCATTGGCAAACCAAAACCCACTGTCTGTTTTTGTAAATAAAGTTTTATTGAAATACAGCCATGCTCATTCATTTCCGTATTGCCTGTGGCTGCTTTCGTGCTACAACAGAGCTGAGTACTGCAAGAGAACTTTTGGACCCCAAAGTCCAAACATTTTGTTGGACAACATTTTGTTGACCTCCTAATCTCATTCAGTTTTTGTTGATACATACAGAGGATCCACATATAAAGGAGATTACTTATTATTTCTTAGTTATATCCTTATCAGCAGCTTCAGCTCTGGGTTCTGTGTTTTGCTAGGGACGTTACCAACTACCCAGGAGAGAGTGATGGGGAAGGGAAAGGGTCTGCAAAGGCACTGTCTCAAATGAAGAACACTTAAATAGACAGAAGTCGTTACCCCAGAGCAGAGAATATTCATGGGCACCACACAGCTATACTTCTGGTTTCAAAGATATGAGAGAAAATTAGGTAGAAGAGTTGTTTTCTATCCGTTATCTGGGTTGCAAGGCTTAAGTTTACTATCTGGCTCTTTAAAGAAAATATCTACTAACCTTTGACTAAGAACAGCACTGTGTTCTCAGGTCTAATAAAGGAGGTCTAACCTCAAGTCTAATAAAGGAGGTCTCCACGGTCCCTCTTCAGAGGTGACTACGGGTACAAAGAGAAAGACTGGTCCCCAAGGCCCTCTCTACCTTACCCTACATGGCCCTCCACCTTCAATGCTGTAACCACATTCTGAACACTGCCAAGGGTGGCTGGAACCTCTGCCGCCCACCCTCTGGTTGCCCCAAGAGCCCTTTCTACCTTGATGAGAACTAAATCTGTACCAGTGGGCAGCAGTTTTTCAATTTATTTGAAAGACAATGCAGATTTTGCTATTTTAAAAAATATTTTTAAATTTTATTTATTGATTGGAGAGAGAGAGAGGAAAGGATGGGGGAGAGAGAGACAAAGAGAGAAATATGAATTTGTTGTTCCACTCATTTATGCTTTATTGGTTGATTCTTGTACGTGCCCTGACCTAGAATCAAACCAGCAACCTTGGTGCATCGGGATGATACTCTAACCAGTTGAGCTATACCAGGCTAGGACCAGATTTTACTACTTTTAATTTTTTAATTGTGTTTTCCTATGTTTTGAGGCATGGAGACATGAAGAAAATCACTTCAATAATGTCCTTCAGTAAGTGACAGAGTTTAGATTAAACAGACAAGATCTTTGCTCTTCACTAAGGGGCACAGTTCCCATCTCTTTCCCCTCATGGATTGTTCACACGTCACAGCGTGAACAGAGTTTCTGGGAGCATTACAGTATCTCTTCTCTCGCGGGTCTAACTCTGAGTGAAAACACTGACTGAAAAGTCAGGAGGGTTTTGTCTCTGAGTGCTCATGTTAAGGACTGCATCCGTCCATTTGGATTCTGATGCCCTGGGTGTTTGCTGGGGAAATTCCTGTCACCATGGCCTGACTCCAGCTCGCGCCTTGCCTGTAGCTTTGATTTACTGTGTCCTTCTTGTTGTTTGCTAGCTCTGTTTCAAACTACAGAATGCAAACAAAATGTTTCCAACAATGACACACCCCAAAAGTGATTTCCGGGAGCTTCGAGTGCAGGCTTGAACCCTTCTTCCACGTTACCCCCTACCCCACCAGGCAGCTGAATGACTTGGCTTTCAGACACATTAGGATGCTGGGCAAGTTTCAACCAGACACCCCTGCACTCCCTGCCACTCTAAGGGGTGCATTCTGTCTCTTGGTACAACCTTCTCACACTACCTTTCGGGGAAAGTGACTAATTCCTAGGCTTCAGTTTCCCGATAGCTATGTTCACATGACTTAACAAAAAAATTATTTCCCAGTGTATCCTGTTCTGCACTCTATGGGAGAATGGAAGCAAAATCTCATTTTTATTTTTCCAATTTTCATCAAGTTTTTATTGTACTGGTAAAGATGAAGAAAATCAGCACCATGGTAGCAAAAAAAAAGTGGTTTTAAAGAGATAATAGAGTGTAGGGCACTTTGGGTTTGCTTTTAATTGAACCACGGGACAGTTTAAAAACAAAGCCAAATCAAAACTCACCAGGGCGTTAGGCTGATGGGGGGAGGGTTTGGGTAGCTTATTTTTTAAGGCTTTGTCAGACCATGCATGCACTGAATTAAAGTATAAACGGGGCAAGATTTCTATGACATAAATAGCAATTCACCTTAAGTTAGATAAAGCCCCGAACCCAAATGAGACAGGAAGGAAAGTGCTATTGCTTAAAACTCTTTTTATCCAGTGAAAATGTCAGAATACAGATCTGAATTCTGGTTCCCTCAGCACTTCGCCATGTATCGGGGGTTTGTCTGTTCTAACATGCAGAGGATGTAATCACAGAAACGATAATGTTATTCTAAGCAGACTATCTCTTATGTTATACCTAAAATTGCAAAAAATAATTTGATTGTGATCTGTTGACATCTATCAGTCATTAACTAACACATCCAATCATTCCACAGTTACTAACTGTTTACTCTTGCCATGTACAGAGCCACATAATAGAGATAGAGATTTGAACAAAAGGCTCAATAAAATTCAGGTAATATTTATTATACTATTATTGATTTTACTTGACTTTTAATTGTATTCCTTATGGAGATACTCGCTTTTCATGAAAGTTCAGAGAATGCGTTCTGTGTCATGCTCTGTGGTCCCTGATTGTAGCACTGCTAATTGCAGACAGGTGTAGATAACAGATTTATTCATGCATCAAAGTCACCACCCTCCAGGATATACGTTCTCATGTGTGCAAACAACTGGAGGAGACACTCGGAGTCTGGCCACGTGTGGGAAGATCAAGAAAATTTGCAGATGACTACCTCGTCTTTGGCCTTGACATTATAGCCAGAACAGCTCTTAGGTATTGAGGCTCCATCCACTCACACACTCTGCAGGCGCTCCCTCCACCAGAGAACCCAGTCTGTCCTGCACACTTCACTCCTCAGGGCTGGAACAAGCACCTCCTTGGGAAACCAGAGCCCGTGTGGGTCACTCTCTTAGGCACGACCATCACGCCCGTGCACTTGCTTTGACTGTCTATTTAAAAATGTCTGGTGAAATCTGAATTTCTTCAGATGCACCTGGGAGAGACAACAAACCCAGTTAGATGTTAGCTGGAATCTAGTTAAATGATCACTTACCATTACTTAAAAGAGTGCAGTGAGGTCCTATAGTGTTGGATACAGCACAAGAAGCATTTTGAGATGAGAAAGTAAGAAAAGTGTGAAAAACAGAATCTTAGCTTTAGTTCTCTTTTCTGTTGACAAACTGTGATAGGATGTAATTTTGGTCAGGTGGCCCATGTTATTGTTTACTTAGTCATTCCTAAAAACGAGGGTGTTCTTTGGTGGGGATCGCTTCATAAACAGCATTCTAGTTTCTACGGTTCAGCATCTGGCACGGCACACTGCCATTACTGACTTGGCTGAGGATGAATGGATCTGGTAGCTTCAATCTGAAATCACCCAGCTTATATTTTTGGCACAGCCAAAACAGATTTTTTTCTAAACATTTGTTTTCTTTAGACCTTCTATTTTTAAGGGTCTGTTCAATGCCCACCACCCTCAGCAAATCACTCTATGAGCTCAACGCTGGACATCTCCCTGACCTAAAATTTAGTGCTTAGATTAGGGTACCCCAACCCTAAAAATTCAACATATTTAGTTTCCAAAAAAATCAGGGCCCTTTGCTGGCGGAGATGCTGAAACATCTTGCCAATGAAAATGATTGATTGGCTCTGACTCAGAAAAACATTTTCTCTCCATTTAATTAATTGCTCTGAATTTTTCTTCATTGATCTTTACATGGAAAATGTTCTCACTGAGCTAATCTGATGCCAAGGGTATGACGTAAAATGCTTTTATTGCTTTGACTTTGTAGTGATATGAGAAGAGAACAGCTACTTGTGAATTGGAAGGAGGCAGTATGGAAGCTTTCATAAACACAGGGGATCCTCCTAATAAGATGGAAATATGCTTAGTCTTATGTTAGGTAATGATGGTGGCACTAGGTGATGTCAGGTGGCAATGAGTCACACGCTGCTCTCTTTTTAAAAACAGACTTCCCATCCAAGGGCTGAGAGGCCACCCAATATGTATGAAGTATCCACTGCGTGGCAGGAATGCTGGGTGAGGAACTAACAGTGCAGGCATGAAGGAGAATAGGGTCCCCGTTCTCACAAAGCTCACATAATGCTGGAGAGATAAAATAGATAATCTTGATATAATGAGGCTGTTGTTCAATTACAGACATGAGGACAGAACAGCTGTTTTCCACCTGGTAAGGGGTTGAGACATCTCCTTCCGGGTGTGAAAGAAACCGGGGAAAGGACATGGAAAGCAATGGGCTGTCGTGCTGTGGGAATCACAGGAGCAAAGCCACTGCTGACAAGTTCTGCCTGGTAGAGGCACACGCTCCCCTAGACTCGCCAACCAGAGTCACGACAGAGCCGAAGACAATCACGTATGCAGCTGCCAGAGGTTTATGGAAAACCCACGTTCCCCTCCCCATGGCGTTTACCAACTGCCTTTGCCTGCTTCTGCTGCCGAGCTCCCTCTGAGGCCTGGCGTCTTCCCCATGTGCTGAATGTTTCCCTCGGGGTCTCCTTTACCCTCATGTCCGTGCTGCATTTGGGGGAATGGTTGCTGGTTTAAGTTGTCTTCCCTGCTCAGTGTGTTTTTCTGTCGTCTTTGAGGGATGCCAGGCCAACTGCAAGTGCTGCTGGTCCTTAATTATATTCTTAGTCTCTAGAGCTTTAGAACAGAAAGTCTTTAGTTTAGGTTGCAGGAAAAGAGAATGTAAGAACAGCAAATAATACATGAAATGAAACCATTCATAATTGTTTTTTAAAAAAATGGGAATGCTAGCAGCCACTCAATTTCAATTATTTCTGTTATCTGCAGAATTTCTCACTGAAGGCAAGAACAATCACTGTGCTCAGCAGCTTGGGAAATGCAGCTTTCTGTAAAACACAGAGTCCATTAAACCTCAGGACAGCAGGGAGATCATTTGAACACAGGGAAAAACCAGGGCTACGAAGAAACAGTGTTTGAGATTCCATCCAAAGAGTAATGTGTCCGGCGGGCTTTCGGTGGTCACCAATATTTGTTTATCCCTGAACTGTCTTACTGAAGACTTTATCAGCCCCACTTCATGGACAAAAAGGCTAAAGTACTCAGCATGTTCAAGGTCATACAGCAATTTTGCAGCAGAAGGCAAGAATAGAGTTCTGGTCCCCCAGTTCCCAGACCCCCAATCTATTCCCCTGTGTTGCTGCTCTGATTTTTCCCACACTGTGACCCACCAGGTGGCAGCCACAGCTGGAGCCAAGTCCGAGGAGTCGTGTGCCACAGCTCCTCACTCACCTGAACGTCCTGCGATGCTGTCACTTCCTCTGTTCATATGGACGTTGTTTCTGTGAGGGACATCTCTCCCCGCCCAGCTCCCAGGAATGCTTTTCTGCTAAGGTTGAATGTTTTGTAATCTTGAACTTTGGAATGATGAGATACTCTTTCAAAAATTTATTTTCACTTTTCTCTGATGATAGACACAAGCCAGGGCTTCCCCCTTCTGGGCCAGCTGCAGTGAGTGTCTGTCAGAGAACTTGCTCGTGTGTTTTCATAAATATAAAAACTTCCTATTCCGCTTTTTCAAATAGTGTGCTTACTTCTAGGTGTTTGACTGGGTCTCCTGTTTCCACGCTTCCTCCCTGAATCCACCTGCTAGCCTTTCTCGATCCCTCCCTGCATCCATCCATCTCTTCTTTTAGCAAAATCACCACTGTGCAGTGCTCACCACGTGCAAGTAACTGTTTCTGATGTTATGAAAAACACAAAGACTCAGACACGCCATCCTGTATTCCATACAGTCTGATAGGTTGGCCAGGACTCCCATTCTTTAAACCACTCACAGCTCTGATGTCTGTGGAGAAGCTGGCACATAGCAATCCTACACAGACAGCCGTGAACTTGACAGGTGCTGTCTCTGTCCATCGAAGACCCCCTAACGGAGGGAGGAGCTGATGTTCAACCACGAGGCTGAAACAGGAAGAGTGTACTGAGGGGTGCACGGGGGCGACACTACTGATGGAGACAGGAAGGCTTCCTGGAGGAGGAAATATCTAGCACCTGAAACACGAATACGAGTGAGCCAGGTAAGTGAGTGTCCCAGGAAGAGGATACATAAAAGTCCTCAAGAGAAAGGAAGCTTATTACACTTAAAAATCCCAAACAAAGGTTTGCATGGGTATTTCTGACGTGTGAAGGGGGTGCTGGTAAGAAACAGGCTCCGGGAGAGAAGTGTGTTATGAACGGAAGCACCTGGTAGTGTAAACTATTCATGATATTAGAAGTCTTTAAACATCCTCGGGTGTTTGTTTTTTAACACTTCTGTCTCCTTGGTAGAGAAACATTAGATCAGTGGTTCTCCAAATATTCTTAGGACCAGCAGAGTGAGTGTCACCTGGGAACTTGCTAAAAATGAAACTTCAAGGACCCACCCCAGAACTATTGAAGCACAAACTATGGAGACAGGGACTCAACCAAGATGCAGTATTATAAGATTTCTGCATGCGCACTCAATTCTGAGAGCCGCCAGGGTAGACAGGAACGAAACTGAGGCAGAGAGACTCTTTGGGAGATTGGGGCAATGAGCTCTGTAAGGGAATAACCAAGTACAATGTGAGCTAGAAGACTCAGCCGCCACGTCAGAGGAACAGCCCAACAGCCACGCTTGTTTAGAGAAAACAGGTCGGGCTGTGAACACAGGCTGATTAGGGGAGGACCCATTTGAACACAACCGCTGACTAGCTTGTACTCTCATATGTATTACTGTTCTTCTAAACGTGTTCCTGATTGTAGAGTTAATTTTTTTTAACTGTCCCACTACTAGTGACTACTGAATTATCTTCCTAGTGAATGATTTCTCAATGGAATAGTCTACCATAAAACCTGTGTGGAGTCAATTGACTCAAATGCTTGTATAACTTTGATAAAATTTACCTAATAAAAATTACTTCAAGAACTAATTTTGAATATTAAAAGTCTTTTAAAATTGCTCATATATAACCTAAAAAGGAAAAAAATAGATTTATGGTACTTTCAAAGAGATTTTTTCCTTATAAAATTTTACATACATACATATTTACATATACATTTATATGTGTACATAGTGATACATATACATTTATATATGGTGTCACTGTCTTTAGCATTTACTTGCCACTCATACGTAGTTGCTAGAGAAAGCGACATTACTTGAAGATGGCATTGTGTCTGTTTTCCTTTTTCCTTCCTTCTTTCCTTCCTTCTCTCCTTTCCTCCCTTCCATCTATTTGAACTGTGACCAAATATATTATAAAGCTAATTTCGTTTGATTATGCAGCACAATATCAGTGCAAAATATTTACTGTCATGTGCTAGCCTTTTTGTGTAGAGTCAAATGGAAACACTGCAAAGTTTGCTTTTCTTCATGTTCACATTTTTCTAGCTGGCCTGCCAAAATCAAATCTACTTTTTGCTTTTTATTCCATTAACTTAGTACTTGTTTTAAGAAATGTTTCTGACATTTCTTAATGCCTCATTATACTCAAGCTGTTAAAAGTAGTGCCTGCGATATTTAAGTCTAGAAACGGTGACATTGAGGCTTCGATGGCCCAAGTGAAAGCAATCCCTGGAACGTCACTCTTGTATTTATATCATGTGTATGGATTTAATTTCTTTTTTCTCAGTTTAAATGTTATTGTATAAATAAGGTCAACGTAAAATATTCAGAAAAACTCTGTAAGGATTAATGGTAAGAAAGCTGAACAAAGAGTGAACTTGGCCAAGTCTTCTAGAAAGCCAGCTGCACGCATCTGCGTGTAAGCATGCAGCATTACTCTGAGCCTGGAATTCCGAATGCTCCACAGTGTCCGTGGGCCATTTGTCCTGGGAACGTGTTTCGTGACTGCCAGCACTGAACACAGTTAGCGGTTCCCGTGAGAGGATCGTGACGGTTCTGAAACAAAAACCCTTGAAAACAGAGGGCTGCTCTCACTGTTCGGTGGGAAATGAACTGGAAACAGAAAAAACCTGAATTGAAGCTTTTGAATTCAATGATGATTCATAACAACAAAACAATGCATGCACCATTTTTTATTTTGGTAAATATCTTCTAAATAAATAACATGTTATGTTTATCGTAGTTTAAAAATAGTGTATGATAGTCTGATGTGGTATAACAAGCTACATTCTGAATGAGAGAAGGGATGAAAATGTTTGAGATTCTTGGGCCCCTCAAGGGCATCGTACTGAAGAATACCATTGCTGGAAAGCCATCGACCTGCCAGCTGTTACGTCGGGGCCGGCAGTGGCCTAAAGGGACTGGGCCAGAGAGTTACCGCGCCACCGAGTTCACATGCTGGACAGCAAATACAGTTATCTGACGGAGCACAATGAATCAGGAATATGAGTTGGGGAGACTGTCTTACAAGAGAAGACCTGAAGGTGAGGGCAAAGAATTAAGTTAATGTGAAAAGTAACTATCATCAAATGAAAGAATTATGGCGCTGATTAGGTAGCTCAATTAAAGAGTTTTGAATCTAGAACTCATGTTATATGCATATTTCTTTAATATGAGTTAGTGTTCAGGAGTGCTTTCTACTGTGTAAGAATGTGTGGGCAAGGTAACACCCTGAGACTATTTCTGTGAATTTAATTGGGACTGCAACACTCATTTTCTTACTGCACCAGGAATTAGCGGGTCTCTAAAATCGCTCAGTGAGCTGCACGGATGCAAAGCAAGTATCTTTCTTTTTTATTCATATCACTGAGTATGGCTCCATTGCTCTTACAAATGACTTCTGCTTCCAACGAGTCTTAGAAAAACATTAAATGATCACAATTTAATGCCTTTGGTTTTTATAAACTCTACTTTCAACTAGATAGATTTTCTTTACTTTGTCTGTTTGATAACATAACTGTATTAGGAAAGTGATATACTATTTAAATATCCATGAGCCATAGCAGGTAATTATAAACTAGTTTATATTAGAGTATGGTTATGTTGGAATTACAAATTGCTGGCTTTTGGATTCTGTCTCTTCAATAATGACTATATGATGCATTTAATTTTACCAGGCAGTTTTCTTTGAATGTACGTAATTGTTAACTTACTCAAACACTGCCTTTGTATAAAATGTAGCATTAATTTTAGGAAAAAGGAGGAGTCATAAAATCTGTTTATTTGGATTTCCCATCAGGATGGGGTAATGAGATTTGGCTCCTTTCGATATAATGCAATGGGCCAGGTGTGTCTGCTATGCATCCAGGTGAGAAGCCCTTGAAATCACATCAGCATACACAACAATGTATATATGCAGCTGTTAGTCCTGCATGTATGAAGGGGAATGCCTCTTTGGGAGTAAAATGCTATACATTCAAATTAGGTTCTTCAAAGTTCAATCTGACTTTTAATCTGATATCAGTGGCAAGCAATTTTGAGAACATGTGGAGTTGTTTTTCTGTTTATCCATTTATCTTGACTCAAACTGTAACGTGTACCATCAAGTTCATCTAGTTGCATTTTAAAGCCAAAATTTGGTACATACATTATAAAAAAGCAACAGAGTTATCAACTGGCCACTCTAACAGCTAAAACTTTTCTTGAGAATAACACTCTCTTTTCTAGGGACTATACATGAGTGAAGGCATTAGAGTGGGTTGACTTTCAATTCTACTCTTGGGCTCATGTGAAGCATCTAGATTTGTCTCCTGTTCCATTTAAAATGACTTGCCACTGGGCTATGTGGAGACCCTGGAGCAGCCTGAATCAGATAAGGGAAATTCAATTTTTAAAAAGTGTATAGGGTTTGTTTATGGTATTAGAGCATCTCTGTGATAATTTCAAAACTGGAATTATAGGGTAGGGGCTCCAGCTACAAGCCATCTGGTCAATCAGCTCTCCCCAACCCCAAGCTGCGTGGCTGGGGCCGCAGCTGGCCGCTCTCAGTGCAGACAGACCCCGCCGTCGTTCCTGCTGGTGCAGGTGGAGGAGCGGACGATCAGGTTGGGGGAATGAGACAGTGCGATGTGTAAAATCTAAAGGACCTGCGGGCCTGCTGGACTAGCTACTATCTCACAGGAGAGGAGAGGGAGCCCTGGCGTGCTTTGCAGGAAATGGACAGCTGACGAGAGGGCTTGATGGCCCTCCACCTGGCCTGTGTCCTCGCAGCTGCACGCCCAGAAAAGGGGACCACAGCCCTGAGTCAGGCAGAGGGGCTCTGCCAGCTTCTGCTGACTCTATCAATAGGCCACCAAGGCAAGCCCAAGGGAAAGCCGCCTCCAAGTTCCCAGAGAGTGACCGACCAGGCTCTGCTGGGACTGCCTGGACTTCTAAAGGGGTAGGAGTGGGTGGAGTTTTTGGAGGCAGGAATACCATAAACACAGCTCAGCCCAGACTGCTGCCATGACCTTGGGCTAGTGGGCTACAAATCTAGGCAATCCGTCCTCCTTTTCCCCTCCCCTGGACTCGATATCCCCCAAAATTTAGTTTCCACAGACATTTGCCTTTGTTCATGCATTTATTGTTTTCTGAACATTTATCTAGTGGGCATTGTATGCTAGGTAGAACTCCAGGCCTGAGGGATGCCCGTTAAGACACGCTCTGCCCCCAAGTACCTCACAATCTGTCCATAGAACAGTGATTTTCAACCCTTGTGCTGAAAGAACTTTTAAAACAAGCAATACCTATGTATTTGACAATCCCTTAGATTCTCAAGTTAAAAAGTGACAACAGCCAATACAACAATAGCCATCCAGTGTGAGTGAATCAAAATTATACCTCTTTTTGTTAGATTGGCAAAAAAAAAAGATTTTTTTGGTGTGCTGCAGAATTTTAGTAGTTTATGTGTGCCATGAGATGAAAAAGGTTGAAAATCTCTGTAGTAGAGGAAATAAATGCATAAAAAGACAGCCAAAAAATAAAGGGAAAATGCAGTAAACTGTACTGGCTGCAAAGCTGACATGCCTAGTAACCCCAGCGATAGCCTGCACCCTGCGGTGTTTTCTTGCATCGTCGGCAATGACTCAGACACGGTTTTGGGGGCTCCAGGTCAGTGAGGGGAGTGTCCCTGATTTTTGCTAGAGGAAATAATTACTTGACCAGTTTTTCACTTTAATATTTAAGAGCGTTAGGAGAGAGTTGAAATATACGATAACCATAAATGTAAGTCTACCTAAGAAGGTGATGAGACATTACACCGGGATTGTAGAGGGGATGGCTGCTCCGTGCTATGAGAGCGCCAGGGTCCAGGAAGGACGGCATGTCCCCCTGGAAGAAAGGGGACAGCTGTGAGTGAGGAGCAGGGCGAGGGATGGAAGAGGACAGCTGTGGGGCCACAGGCGCGGGCCTTGTGGGCAGTCATCAGGCGGGATCTCTCCTCCTGTCACAGAAACTAGACTTTGGAGATGGGAAGAGATGTCTCCAGATGATTTTTAGAAGTTATGCTCCATGAAGTGCTTCACAAATCCTCTCCCATAGGAGAACCCACAGAGCAGATATACGAGATTGTTTGGGTCTCGGGGCTGAAGCTTCCTTGTCCATGAACCACCCTGAGGTCAGGCCGCAGGCCCGCCTGGCCGCGTGCAGTTGCGCAGGCACTGCTGGACTGGACGTGGGCTGCCTGGGAACAAGGACGGTGTGGAAGTGAGGGCTCGTGCGTCACATACCAGGTCCTTAGCCAAACGTTCTCTCTTTCTGGGGTTGATATATCACGAGCATATTTCAGTGATGACGGACAAGGGGAAAGAATGGTGTGTGTTCCTTAATGTAATCTTTTGAACGTTCCCCTTGGAAACACAGAGTCTGTGCAGGAAACACCCAAACAGTATCTTCGACCACATGCCCCAGAGGCCGGGAAGCACCAGCTGAACACAGCATCCTCTGCAGAGCCCCTCCGAGCCAGCTGGATGTGCCGCGAATGCTGAAAGATGTGCGGGCTGAGCGAGAGAGACACGTTCACCCAGAGCCCAAGCTGCAACAGACCCTGAGCTAGCTACGCAGATTGGAGAGGGCTTCCCCTGACACCTCATGTCGTCCTGAACACTGCCCACCCCCCAAGGGAGGACACACACACCTGTCTGTGACAGACACGGCAGCCTGAGTCCCCAGGGCTCACATGGTGAGGAGTAGAGGAACGCCACCTCCTGATCATCCAACCTACGGCAGCCAGCCCATCACAAGGCATTTCACGAAACACGGCCACTTCGTCAGGACCTGTGGTGCCACTGAGGCCGTGAGCTGAGGAAAGGTTCATTAGGATGCTATTGGGACTAAAATGACCATTCACCTGCCAGCCAGAGGTTACAGTTTGCCTGATGAAACAGCACATTTTCTTTATGGGACAACATGAATAATTCATCACCATGTGATCATGTATAGACATCACTTACACTTATTGCATAAAAATAAGATTTTCATGTCAGCCACATTTAAAGTTATTTAAGAATTATTCTTGGCCCTGGCTGGCATAGCTCAGTGGATTGAGTGCGGGCTATGAACCAAAGCATCGCAGGTTCGATTCCCAGTCAGGGCAGGCCAGGACCCCCAGCAACCACACATTGATGTTTCTCTCTCTCTCTCTTTCTCCCTCCCTTCCCTCTCTAAAAATAAATAAATAAAATCTTAAAAAAAAAGAATTATGCTTGAATTTATTTCAATGTATTATCTTAGATGAACTCACGTTACTGTTTTAAAAACAATCTAATCCAATGAATGAGTATACAGAGTAGTTCCCTACGTCACCAGACTTTGTGACGTAAGACAGAAAAGTCTCTATGGGAGTCACCTCTGTGCCTCTTCAGCACAGGGCCTGGAACGCTGGTGGTAAATATTTTGTTTCATTAAAGGTAGAGGTGATCATGGGAACGAGCATTCATAAGGTTTTGTATTGTATTCTCCTCAATACATTTACAGTAACCGTCATTGAGAACAAGCAGGCTCAGTAAGTAGCGTCTCATATTAGGTGAGTTTTTAAGCACACAGGCCCAGGCTGTTCGGTTTAGATCTCAGCCCTCAGCCCTACCAGCTGCATGACCTTAGGCAAAACTGAGTGCTCCTTGTCCCGTTTATGACTCAGTAATTGAACCCACCCGTCAGTGTCATTGTGAGGATGAAACGGCTGATATAGAAAGGTATTTGAGGGATTAAAACACAGTGGGCACCCAGAAATGTTTGCCATCGTTATGATATGAAACAATTAACCTCAGATTCACTAAACCCCAAGTGCCTCATACTACACTATCATCAAAGATGTAGAGACAAATAACCTCTGGGCAGACCCAAAAGATCATATTTTGCCCATATTTTCCAAACCCCATTTCTGAAAAAGAGAAGAAAAAAGGGATTAACGTGCACTTCAGGGAATCATATACTTTCTCATTATTATTCCATTTTCACTGCTTTCTAACTCAGCCTCTAAGTCATGCTGAAACCCCAGGCCACCTCCAATCTTTTGATCAACTCGGAGTTTAATCCTTCCCATTTTAGCTGGATTTGCACTAAGAACAGACTGTTGAATTATAGAAGACAGCTCAATCTTCACTAAACATGAATGTATTTGAATTTTATTCTTTTTAAGTTTTGTTTTATAAAATTCAGGGGATCCTAATGTCCAAATATCTTTCTGGATTTTATGAGAGGATAAAGAGCAATATTCAAAATAAAAAAAAAAAGTCTATCAGAAGCGACATGGGGTAAGCAAACGCTGCACAAACAGACACAAACCGCCGTGCTTTAGGGTTCAATGTCAAACACCACCACTGCCTTTTTCTAAGAATCACATTTGCCAGTGAGGACGTCAAGTGCCCAAGGAAACATTTTCCTGACTAGAGCCTTCTGTACAAATAAACACGTTGCCCTCTTCCTGTCCGTCTCCCCCAGTTAAACAGTGGCCACTCAGAAAGGAAGTGATGTCAACACTCTACTGATAAGAATCTGACCGCACTGGAGAAAACACAAGGATATGCAGGAGAAAAACACAGCTTTCCAGCTTCTGCAGTTTGTCCGTGAAGAGCAGTCGATTATTAAATTTAAAGCATGAATTCCAAGATCCCCCTACACTGATTTGAGTTCATTATGTTTTTTACAGCTTTAATATGCATATCTTTCAGCAAAGACAAGTAAAAATTCTAAAGGAAAAAGCAAAATATTGCTTTTGGCAGACAGAATTTATAGCTTTAAATGTGTGTAACTCTTTTTTCATTGCATCTTAAAATTTGACTGGCGTTCCAGCACCTTTCATAGTGATATATTCTTCGAAAGGCTATTTCAGCAGAGTTTACAGGATGATGGTAGAAAATACCCCAAGCACTATTCATCACTGCTGACACTGAATAAATGCTTGGCAGAACACTCCTACTATGGGTAAAAGACAGTCGATAACACGCGGAGAGAGACCCCTCACCTGGGGCAAACCTGCAGTGTTGCATTCAGTCCCACGCGTTGCAAACTGTTCTCATTCTCAAGGAAGCGGCTTCCCCCAAACGTGTTCTAGTTCTTGCTGAACGGGCACATACCTAGATGATCTGTTTTGCCAGCTCATAGAGCCAGGAAGTTCAATTCTCTTTAGTCTTTCAAAGTAATGTCTTGATTCCTCTCCACTAAGTGCTCTTGTGCAAACTGTTTAGAAGAATAAACTATCACAATGATAGGGAACTCAAGAGTTAAAGATTTTAGCTTTAGTCACAGCTCACATAGGTCTAAGTGATTAAAGCACGTGGAAAGGTGTTATTCTAGGGACTCAACTGCATGACCTATGTGACTCCAGGAGGTGGTCAAGCAATTCAACCTCGTGCCCCAGGGGGTCTGCAAGGGACGGAGATGGTATCCGAGCCATTGTGCTCCAGGGAGGACAGTGACACAGACAAAGAATTCTTGATCAGTAGATAAAGAAATACTAGGGAAACTGACATTTCTAACAAAGGGGAGAGAGAAGGAGCAAGAGATGTAAGGAAATACAAGAAATCAGTAAGATGGTCTCTGGAAGGAGGAATGGGGGATAAAGGAGGGAACAGACTGACTTAACACGGGCGGTGGGACCTTTGGGCAGTCAAGTGCTTAGGACTGGAGGGGGTTATGCAGAGCCCTCATGAACTGGGTTGTGCCAGTGAGGGGAGCCATAGGAGGGCTTGCCTCTCCCCTCTGTGCTCTGCCAGGTGAGAATAACGAGAAGTCAGCAGTTTGCAGCGGTAAACTGGCCCTCACCGGAACTTGCCCGACCACGCCCGCGCTCTGACCGCCCACTTGCAGTCCCCAGGGCTGTGTGAATAAACTTGTCATTTAGAAGCCACCCAGTCTATGTGGTATTTCGTTAGAGCAGCCTGAACCAAAGACATGTTCTCTTACATCTTTTTTTTTGTTACAATTATTTTAATTATTTTGAAATAAACAAAAATGGAAGAAAAATGGCATTTAAGTATATCAGGGCAATGCTGTCCCAACAATCAGGTCTTCTACACATGGGAAAAAACATCTAGATTTTATAGAGGATCAGATGAGAGTAAGAAAGCTTGCCAAACATATTTACTCACAGATGTGCCTTTTATGAATCAAATTATTCCTTATCTACTCAAGTGATCTATACGTAGAAAACTACCATTAGAAGGAGCTACTCAATGATAATTCAAGTAAGTAGGAAATACTCTTAAAATTCTGCATGCAAAGCTCTTCGTTAGGCCGTGGGTGGGGGAGTATTAGAAGGAAGTCATTGAAGACCCTATCCTTATGGTTTATGGTTAAGACACAGAAGTCTCAGTATCCTAGGCTAAGATACAGGGCAGAAGACACAAACACACTTAAACAACCACCTAAGGCATCGTACAATAGGTTTTCCGAATGCATAACATTTATAAATGTTATATGATTGGAGAAGGAAAAGATTTTTTGTGAGTAGGAATATTTGAGAAAGTGTCTTTGGGAAAGCTAGTATATACCCACAGGGTATCTATGGAATGAGAGGCCTTTCAGACAGTAGGTCAGCTTGAGTCATGGAGCAAGGGTTGGACGGAGTAGCGGGTGTTTAAACGGGGGAAGTACTAGGTACCAGCAGAAGGGCATCACACTGGAAGGCGGATCCAGCCAGGAGAGCCAAACCAGTTCAGAAGTTGCACATCCAGTTGAGAATTTTGATTTTCTTTTTTTTTTGTATAAGAAATTGAGGGCACTGGAAGACATTTTCAACCAAGTTCTCATGTTTGCGGGGCAGCTGTGTGACAGGATAAAGGCTGGACTGGTGCAAGGAGCAGCTCAGGACAGCAAGGAGGGAGGAGGCTATCCGGACCGGCCTGAACGTGGGCCTCCTTTACGGGAGGCGTGGCCATGACTGCAAGAGCAAAGGTAATCAGATGTGGGCTTGCCTGCAGGAAAAAATCCGAGGCACCAAGATCTCACGCCTTTTTTCACATAGTTTGAATCTGGAATTTTGTTAACATCCTGAAGAGAAACACATGTCGGGCATTATTCATGGTTACTGTAAGTGAGGAGGTGATTCAGAAGCAATCAGCGGGATCTCCGAAGGGAGCACACCCAGGATTATGCCAGAGGTCACGGCTATTTGAATCAATAAAAAAGTTCCAGTTGAGGGCGTGCACCTTTAGGAGTTTTAGGATAAGACAGACCATTTTCCATAGCTGCACTAAGGTTTCTTCCAATTAAGGATGATTTTTCTTTTGAAATTGGGTTTCTGTACAACAAAATATTATGCATGAAGCTTCCAGGGATAATTAAGATGAGCCTTTACTTATAGATTTTGATCTTACATGTAAATAAGAGATTTTTTTTACCACTCAAGAAGCTAAGGGTTACTTCTGGAATTCTTTGGAAAAGTTACACCGGTTAAGCATACGGCTCACATTCTAAGAAATGCCTTTGTAGTTAGGAGAGGCTGAGGCAGAAATCCACTTGTTGATTTGCCCACAGTGTCCACATCAGAGGGACTTTCCAACGGGCCTTTAAAAATTAAGTATTTGCTTTAATCAGGAAGATACCTGGGTATCTAATGGGGACTTTTCAAGCTATTGGAGCAGAACTAGAGTAAATGACCCCCTTTACTTGCAGAAATGAAGTTAACAGTGCCACAGATGCCCCAGAAAGCAATCTGTATATGGGAGGCACGGGAAATCACAGAAGAGAAAGCTGCCTCAAAAAAATCACAACCATACATAAGCTGTGTTTCTCTTACCAAGAGCTGTCAAAACAATAAGTTTCAGGGAAGATGAAAGAAATCTATTTTCATAACAGAATATCCATAGCTGGGAATGTGTTGCATTATAAGTAGAATTTAAACATTTTCTGGGAATACAATTTTCTGGTTACCAAGAGAGCCTTAGTATTTGAGTTTTGTTTAGACTATAGACTCTTAGTTAAGAAAGAACACTTCAATAAACTCTTTAAAAGTGTAGTATGCTGTTCAGGTCATTTAAAATAAAGGCTATGGTAAAAAATCTAAGGACACTTTAAGAAGTTAAGTTGGTACCAGAAATTCTGGAAAGGAATAGTTCTGAAATAGCAGAAACATGGAGAACTTATGGATGTTAGTGTAAATTAGCCTTTACATCTGCTGGTCATTTTTAAAGGACAGGAAACTCTCAGAAAAGCAGGGAAATTAGAGCAAACAAATACCTTATCAGGAAGAGACCCTGTGTGAGGCTGGAGCAAACGGGGAGAATTGTGCCTCCTGAGAAGACTGATGTGCTGAGGTGGGTGTTTCTCTCCTGCCTCAGGCTGCTCGGAACAGACAGCTGTGAGTGCTGAGAAGCCCAAGATGGGTGAGTGAAAGCTCATCAAGAGTCCCAAGTAGGCAACCTAATGCCTTGTCTCTGGTTAGTTGTTAGTGGTACCTAAAAACTCCCCAAAGAAAGTTAGAGCTTCCTATGAATGCTCTTTCCACCAAGGTTGTTCTAGAGCACCAAAGTACTAATGGTGGGAGTCCAAAACGTGTCTGTGATCAACTCAGGAAAACGTCTTGAAGGAGTGAGAACAAGATTTATACTTGCAATGGTTGGTAAGAAATAAAGTGTCTTAAAATTTTTTGCTTCTCTGAAATTTGTTCTCGGTATTATCATTTTATAAGAAATTAGTTATATGAGTAAATGTTTAAAATGCTAACTGCTGTGTTCTGTTATTTTAATAAAGATATCAGGTGAATAGGGAAGAAACAGAAATGACAAAAAATTTAAGGCTGTGACCAGCAGTGCAAGATGGGAACACGGTGCGCACTTTCATCTGGAGGCAGCCACCGTAACGTGCCTGCAGAAGTTACGTGGAAAGTCGCTTAGCCTAGTAAGTTCCAAATTATGGAGAGAGGATAATAATAAGATACTGTTCTGGACAAGTGTAAGAAACGGCAATTGTAGCTGTTCCCCGTCTCTGAAGTCCGAGGTATTTTACCATAGTCTGAATTCCACATTTGGTCATTTCATGTATTTCACCAAGCCGTAACTTCACCCCCAGGGTTTCTCTCTCTGCTTTTAAAGGATTATTCCTGAAACCAAGGGCTTACGGCCTTTCTGGAACAATCCAATTTGCTTGGGACACATCCCATATAACACTACCTCACTCTTAGGGGCCACTCTTTTATTGGAATTACTGCCAACCTTCGAAGCTGCCCCGGGAGGCATGCTGTCCATGGCCCGCTTTATTTCTAGAAGAGTGAAACCACAGAGAAACCGGAGCCCTGCCCTGATTTAAAATACAGACTACATACTATTGTACACTTCTTGTGACAGGTCTTTGTCTCTTCTCGCCGAGCAAACTGCACAACCAAGGACACCACAGGGGAGTGGAGGCGGGCACCTCCTTACCATCATTTAAAGGATGGCAAAACTGAGCCCTCACGAAGTTCTCAACCATTTGCTTGACTTAGTTTGACAGACTATGAATGCACCTAACAGAACTGCCATAAGAAGAGCAACTACTTAAATGTTCTCCACCTTGGTAAAATTTAATTAAAATAACGAGGGGGAATTTAAACAAAAAAGATTGGGGTAACTGAATTTAGTTTGAAATATGCATGCTTCTTAAAAAATAAGTTGAATTTCTTTTGGTTCCTGTCATTATGAAAGCTCATACAACTTGGATTCCCTGGAAAAATACAAATTGCAAATACAAAATTAGCAATATGCAATATTTATTAAGAATAAAGAATAGCATTAAACCCCAAATTTTTCCACAGTTACAGATATAATAAGCACCACAATGTCAGAAAAAGCATAATAGTTTTATTAAGTTATTGTCCATCCCTAATATTTTGGGGGTACTCATAATAACTTTGTAATGTTTTCTCTAGAGAGATTAGGAAGGCGAGTTATCTTTGTTTTGTCGTGGATGAACACAACATTTTCCCACAGTTTAGACATTGTCTCTTAGCTGCACGTGTCACTATTAACGATGCTACACAGGCCTGCTGTCACTTAGAGGAGGAAATCACTACTGTGCGTCTTTCACAGAGGACCTTGAGACTTCAGGGCATTGCAAGGTTTGTGGGTGTGGTCACGATGCTCTTTGAACTGGCAGCAATCAAAGGGGCTAAGACTCTGTCCCTTTGAGTCAAAGAGCTTCAGGAAGGTTCCCGGAGCCACATCAGCATCGGGACAGTTAGCCATTACCTACCTACACACCTAAGTGACCGTGAACCCCATAAATGTATCCCACTGAACCCATACTCAACGTATCTGCTCTAGCCAGACTTTAGACATGCTTGTGGCCACTCCAGCATAGCTGGTTATGGGCATTCCCTGGGATGGAGACAGCGGTTTCAATGAACCACAGTCCACGTGCTGTCTTACTAGTGCAAATTTCTCAGAGATTATTAGGACCTTGTGAGCGTTTCTAGGACTCCTCCTGGGAAAGAGCTGGTGTTAAGTGAAGGGCTAAATAGCGGTAAAGTTGTCTCTGCTTAAATTGTCAAGCCAATAAAGCTACAGATTTATGTAAAATTTAGAGTACTAATATGGGTAGGCATTAAAATGTATCCTCGTGGGACCTTTCTTTTTTTTTTTTTGCTATGTAATAAGTAATTAATGATGTGAGTTGATTTGAGTAATGTCTGTATTACAGCAATATGAAGTATAAAGGGTCATGTTAATACTATTAAGAAAAATTTTATGAATGAACAATCATTTTTCACATTTAGTAGATTCTAAATTCCCCAAATTAAACTTTCAATAATTTTAACATTTAAAAGGCATTACCGGCAGCTAAGGTTGTGAAGTAAATGGTCAGGTAAGTAATAAAATGTGTAAGCATCTGACTAGCCCAGTGAGAAATGTGAGCACCTTTTAGAATCAGAAGGCAATCCTCAGATGGTTCAAAAAAAAAAATGCAAGCAGCAGCTACCAAAGGTCTGAGTACATGAGGCGGTACTGTGCGAGGACTTCCGAAAAAGAGAGACATGGCTAAGAGGGAACCGCATGGAGCTGAAACCTTTCTGGCTGCCATTTATTGAGGAATGGCTTCCACGCAATGGAAAATGTGACGGACTCAATGACACAGCGGCCTGAAAACCACTGCTCCAAAATGGGACCTTGCTCATTGCTTTTGTGACATGAAGGCAAACATAAAAATGGGTCAGACGATTATTTTACTAAATGCTCCTTCCATCTCACACTAACAATGAGCTCCATTCCAAAAGGTCATTATTAGCCACTAGTATTTGACTAATCTCTTTTTCTTTCTTTCTTTTTTTTTTTTTTTTGCCTGCTCCTCATTAAAAGAACAGTGAACAGGACAGTTAAGCACTTAATTGCTCAGGGTTCTCAGAGATAATTTCCCTGTTTGGGTGAATTCCCCTCAAAATCTCTTGTCATTTTATCTCTGCACTGCCTCAGACACCAGGCATCTGAATAGGAAGAGAATGCACAGTGTGGGGACCCAGGGAGTCACACAGACCAGGCCCTGGACCCGCCACAAGGGGGCGGGGTAAGTTGCCTCTCCGCTTCTGACTTCCTTTGGCAGGTGGGTTAAACTCTGTCCCCCAGGGGCTAAAACAAGAATGTGCACGTTCAATACAGAGTGTGGAGTGAATGAGTGAATGGATTTATGTGGCTTGTTTCTGCCTATATTATAAATAAAAGTCGTGCAACGTACACTGATCTACCCAGCTGCCCCACTTTTTATGATATGGAAATGAAGCTAATTTATTGCAAGTCTGCAGGTACCGTGTGGTCTTTTCCAAGTTTCTCCTGTATATACTCAATGCATTACTGTCTTCAGCAGATCACAGCACTGAAAAGGACGCCCCTCTCTCTCTCTCTCTTCTTCCCTCCCTGCCTCTCCCTGCCTCTCCCACCCTGCCTCTTCCCCCCTCCCCATCCCTCTCTCTATTTCTTTGTCTCCTTTTCTGAGAGAAGAGGGAAGTGGAAGAAGAGAACAGGGACATAAGAACTTTCTGCAATTAAGAAGGCAGTTAAAATACAATATTTTTTTTAATTACAAAAAGAAGAGGCAGTGAAAAGATTTATTTTACTTGCCAAACCCTGGATTTATAATAGGGAAAAGGAGTGCCATTCTCTCAGAGACTATTTCCCCCATTAGTTGCCAGGGGCAACATCACGTCGGAGACGAGAGGAAATTGGTGGGCCACGGGCTTGCTGTCCGGGCCTGGGCACCCTTTCCAGGCCATATGTTCACAGACACGCTGGGTTTCCCCGACAAAGGCAGACACAGACACCCAGGGACTTCAAGGCTTTCCACTGCATGTGTGAGGTGGTTTCACTGAAGAGCTGCTGTCAATTCTCAGACAAAGCAGAGAAGGGGGAGGGAGTTCCAAAAATGACTAAGGGCCAGGTTGTGGGGAAGGCCTACCTCTTTGGATATGTATTTATATAGACACTCAAGGTTAGAATGTGTTACAGGGCTGTAATGTGATCCAGAAGACATGGACCTTCAATGTCAGCATCTTTGTTTCTTGGAGGACCCGAGGCCAGGCAGGAGGGGTGGTTTCACCCCAGAGGTCAGTGTGGACAGAAGGACAGCTCGGTGAGTGCCCGCCAGTCTCGTGACTGTTGACTGCCACTCACACAATGGTGGCAAAAGCTCCTCATACAATCTAGGAAGAGCAACACTGTAATTTCTTAATATCTCCTCTGCGTAGGCGCCTCCAGCTCTGGAGTCAAGGCTGGTGGCACACACACACACAAATCAAAAACACTTAAATCCCACGTTCCCGGTATCAATGTTGCTGCTCCAGTGTGTGGTCTGTTAAATACTTAGAAGACTCTCTATAGGTGCTCCTAGAAGGAAACCCCACAGAGGGTTCTTCTGTCCTGCCCAAGGGTCTGGTCCTCAGCAGATGGGAGTCTTGGTGGGTTAGGGAGCTCAGAGGGTTAGCAATTCAGCCTTTGCTAAAACTCCTCCAACCTACTGCATCTCTGGTTTCTCCAGAGGGGTTTCTAATGTCCGCACAGAGATTCGGGGGACAGGGGAAGATCCCCACTCTTTAATATCAGGACAGGCAAGCGGGGCAGGCACTGGCAAGGAAGGACACTAAATCTGTGGCCCTATATAAAATCGGAAGTGGCCTTGAGAGAAGTATTTCAGGAACAACAAAACAATAAAAATTACACATTTCCTCTGATGCCTGCAGTTGTTAGATTCCTTTGAAGACTTTATCTTTAAGGCATGTATTCATTCAACAAACATTTGTTGAGCATATATTAAATGTCATTCATTGCCCTAGACTCTGAAGACGAGTAAAACAGACAAAGTTCCTATACCAAAGCAGCATAACTCAAACCTAATGGCTGACCAGTAAGGAATTTGAATTTTGCAGGCAGTGGTATCTTATTGGGAATGAATGTAGCAGCTCTTTCCTTTCGGGTAGGTGTTGGAAATGATGCAGGAGAGAAACTGCAGAATCATCTCTTGCATATAAGGTGCACATGTGTAAAAGGAGATAGGATGTCTAGAGAGAATTTCATCTTGTCGTTCTTATCTGACAAGAACCAAGCACAACAGAGAAGGGTGAGTTTGGACTTGACTGAGGATAAATAAAGCGGAATATTGAAGATGGAAAGACTAAACAGATTTCTAAAGTTTGTAGATATTTTTGAAAGGAAATGCAAGACTCTTATTTTAAAAACCAGCCAGACACCAATTTCCTTCCTCGCTCCCTCTCCATGCTACCTCCAGCAGTCTCCTTACATCAGGAATCAGAAGACTAAGTTGTTGACATGCTAAGATGTGGTTAGAAGAAATAGGTGGTTTATATCTCAGATGTGTCCTCTTGTTGTGAAAAGTGAAAACCAAGCAGAAAGCTCTAAAACTATGAATATCACGGACTCAAGAATAGTTCGTTTAAACCTGCCTATATTCTTCCCTCACTCCTATACCTTACACACATGCATGAAGGGAAGAAAAATAACCTTTATGTTTTTTCCGTGTAGGGCTAAAATGTTTTTTCCCAATCACTCGACACTGAATTCTTTCTGTAGTGAGATTATAAATTAAATATTTAGCTTAGGAAGCATTTTTGAGTAAAGAGCGCTAATGAATTCTGCAGAGCATGTCTTAATGACTGCTCTAGAACACAAACAATGCACATGAGCCGCTGAAGTTTGAAAATGGAGGGACACATGCATCTTAGTATTTCATCATAGCGGTGATTTCAGTTTGGATCTGCTGTCGTTTGTTTCCAGACACTAACATCTCGACTCTTGAAAGTGTCCATTATCAAGATCTTAGGTTTCTTAAGACTGGAACCAGGACATCTACTTCCTCTGCAGCCGCCACAGCTCAGGACACCCCGAAAGCAGACAGTTCGTGCTTATGGAATGAGTTAAAGTAAGTCAGATGGAATAACTGTGCTGAAGCTCATCTGAAGACAGAAAGTTGACTAGATCTAAGAAACTGGAAGTTTCTTCTAAGCTATGGCTCTCTGGGTCACATTCTTTAATCTCTGACATTTTATCCAAGGTTATTTACCAGAGTCTCATAAACATAGTCACAGGGGCCTTATGAAATCCGATCAGTGTTTTAGTAATCAGTTCTTCAGGAACGCGCGGTGTATAAATTTTCCTGCGCCTCCCTTTCGGAACTGGTGGTTTAGGTGAGTGGGCACAAAAGGAAATCAAGCATCATTGTAGAACTTCAGACTTTGACAACTAATGAATAATTTATGAGAATTAAAAAACAGAAGATGAGCCATCCTTTTGTGTTCCAAAGAAAATGCCTTGGAGAGGTTATGAATAAAGAATGCACATTAAAGCAGAAAAATTCAAAAGCAGAAAATTTCAGTAACAATGAACATGTTTTATGTTGGCTTGTAATTTTTCTGCAGATGTTACTCTGCAAGTCTGGACTTTTGCTGCATCTCAGCATATAACACATGTCTTTGTCCATCATTAGGATCTGGTTAAGGAAGGCCAGCTGGAAATAGGTTCTGGAGACAGATTTTTATGTTTTCCCAAGGTGAATGTAATTTTTTTGTTTTGGTGTGGGAAAGATCTTTTGTAAGTCAACCCAGTACAATAAAGTTATGGCATAAATCTAGTTGGGTGCTCTCCAAAGGTGTAGCAGAAAAAGCAAAATTAAGTTGACATGCTATTTCCTCTGCTTGCACCTGATAGTTACTGAGTTCATCATTTTCCCATTGAGTTTATGCTTGGATTCAAGTAAATTCAAAGTTGTATATAGTTCTTTGCTGCACACAAATAAAATAATTAGTATTTTCCATATATAAATCAAAATATTATATGCTTCATCGTTGCAAAGGAACAAATTGTTACCACAGAATCATTTCCATTTCTCATAAGGTGACTGGATATTGATGTAGGAAGTGCAGTAGGAACGAGAAATGGATATGAGACACGTATGCTCGGGAAGGAAATGACAAATGCACGGTCTTATATCCCTCCGTGGAGACCCGATCAGCTGGCAAGTGCCTGCGGGTCTCAGTCGAGTCCTCTATTGTTGCTGCTACTAACCCCCGGGTACTGCCAGGGTGATGAAGAACAAGATGACGACAACAACAAAAACAGATGTGCAGCCAAAGGAAAACAGGCAAGTTTCCCTTCACAATGATGGGCTTGCATCCCAGCCTTTTCACTCTCTAACTACGGACTTGTGGGCAGGGTTTCTCAGTGATCACTTTCCCCATTGTTACAGGAGACAGAGATAGGGTGCTCATCCTTACCCTTTGGGGCATAAAAGAAATTTTGTTTATAATACCAACAAGAAAAGTGACTGGTATATGTCTATAAAACATTGTTATTATTAGTTGTTATATGCAGTTGGTAGATTGTATGAACTTTACAATTTGAAGTATTATAGTCTTACTTGCTCTTTCTAGACCAACATGATCTCCTAAAACTCCTTAACTCTACACCAGCTCTCCACAGTGCATTCCTGAAATGGGAGAAACCTACAGGGCACGTCCTGTCATTTCAGAAACAGCGAGTGCTTGTGAAGTCCTTCTGGTTGGGTTTAACTGCGTGTCTCTTTGGTCTTCCTTCTCATTCCAAAATTCCTGTTCATCTGTCTATAGGCTTTCATGAGAAACCACACGTATCATTCCCATTGTTGTATACGAGGTGCCCTCCTTTGTTACCACACACAGTGCGTGTCGAAGCCCTGGTGACGGGGCTGCACTGTTATGGACTAAACCGTGTCCCCCTCAACCAGGTACGTTGGAGTCCTAACCACTAGGTTAGGAGTACCTACCTAGGTACCTGGAGTACCTACAATAGGACCTAGGTGGCAGATACCAATACTCAGGACAAAAATGTACTGGAGCAGAGTGGGTCTTTTAATGCAGCACAACTGACGTCCTTATTCAGAAGACAGCCGTGTGATGGCAGCCAAGGCAGGGACTGGAGCTGAGTAGCTGTAAGCCAAGAAATGCTGCAGATTGCCGGCAAACCGTGAGAAGCTAGAAAGAAGCAAGGGAAGTCTCCCCATAGGATGCCAGAGCGAGGATGGCTTCGTGGGCACCTGGATTTCAGACGTCCGCCTTCGGCACTAGGAGACAGAAATCTCCGAGGCCGTGAGCCGTCCAGCCGGGGGAACCGCGCTGCGGCAGCCCTGGCACAGGCACCGAGTGCTGGGCGTGGGTCACTGTGATGTACTTCCCAGCATTGCGTGTATTTTATAGATGAAGGAATTAAGCTTCGGAGAGGTAAATCAGGCCAAATTTATGACCTAGTATGTGGTGGAATTGGATTACAATCATTTCTGACTCATGAATCTGGCAACAGGAATCTTCACTCCAACTTTGAAGATGAGGAAATTGACAGCCGAAGAAAATGGCACACCCATCATTTTACCTTTTGAGGCAAAATGTATTCATTTCCCATGGTTTTTCTCCTGTGCCTCCTGAACCAAACATTTCCTTTGCTATCTTTTGCTGCTTCTACATAGCCCACATCCCCCTCATTCAGGGCGCCCTAAACTGAGTGAGCACCTGATAAAACCATGGTCGACGGAGCATTGCTGGGTGTCAAACTCATTTTCACAGGGGGCCACATCAGCCTCGCAGTTGCCTTCAAAGGGCCAAACGTAATTAGGACTGTATAAATGTAACTACTCCTTAACTAGGGGCAAGGAGCTCGGCACTGCTGCCAGGTATAAACAAGGTGTCAGGTGGGATAAAACCAGGTGGAGGGCCGGATTCGGCCTGTGGGCCTCGCATTTGCCACCTGTGATTTAGAGGATGATCCTGCTGTTCATACATACTTTAAGCAATTCTTTATAAGGCCAGTCTAGAATAGCAAATGGATTTAATGCCTATTTCTTAATAATATTAATCATTTTTATAGTTATAATAAAACCATCATTCATTGAACACTTAAGTGTGGGATATCATATTAGGTTCCTAAATACATGGCTCTATTTCAATCTTGAAAACAACCTGTAAGATCATTTTTATTAAATTGTCTGTAGTACCAGAGAAGAGCTCCATTGGACAAAAATAAAATTTATTTTATACTCGCAGGGGTCTGACATCAACTGCCCAGATGGAACTAGGAGCCAGACCTCCTGACCTCTAGTGTAAAATTAAATTCTTCACACCAGTAGTTCCTAGTTACTGGTCACGTGAAGAACTACTTGGAGAGTCTGTTAAAAATATCAAAGACTGGCCTCCTTTAGGTAGGACTGAAGTTGAATTTAAAACACTTCCCAGTAAGTCCTTAAGTACTCTAAGTCAGTACAACCACGGTCTCCGGGAAAACACGCTAGTCCCCCAGTTGGGGTCTGAGTAAACAGTCCTGGAGATAAGTTTTAAAACATGTGAGAGGAAGAAGGAAAAAAAAGAGGAAACCTGTGTTTTCTGCTTCGCCAACTCTAAAGTAGAATTGCAATGTAAAGAAGTTTACATTCTCTGCCCTGGCCGAGTGGCTTGGGAGTGCTGTCCCATACACTGAAAGGTTGGGGTTCGATCCCCGGGCGGGGCAGCTGCTAGAGGCAACTGATTGATGTTTCTCTCTCATGTTCATATTTCTTTCCCTCTCTTTCTGCCCCTTCTATAAAAATCAATAAAATACATTCTTGGTTGAGGATTTTTTTTTACATTTTCTAAATTTAAAAATTTTCTAACATTGTTCCTCCATTGATTTCAAATGTTCTTTAAAATTTTATGTCAGACATGGAGACATAAAAGTGATGGGAATTATACTGTTAGACATTCACTCCCTGGACAGAGCAGCGACTCCAAGGTAAGCCTGTGCCTGGACGCCATGCAGACTGATTGCGTGTTACGTGAAAGTCAGCTGTAAGTAACCCCCTCCGGCACTGGATTCCTGGTTCCCGGGGGTGTTGAAGCTGCACACGACCTCCATGACCCTTGAACTGTGCTTCTCGTGACCGTCTGACCGTCGGAGAGCCCGTCCGCCTGCACCGAAGCAGCAGAGGCCCCCTGTCTCCCACTCAGACTCCCTGCTCCCCGTACGCAGCCTGCAGCGCTGCATCCCCGGGGCGTCCCGAGGCTGGAGGAACTGATCCCACACGCAAGGCTTGTGCTAGAATTAGAGTCTCTATAGCAGGTTTTTTCTTTTGATTACACAGTTGGAGGGTTTTCACTGATGTTCACCTCTTAACTCACTTAGCTCTGCTTCCTTCTGAAATCTCACTGCTAATTCAACTACGCGCTGCGCTATCAACTTCAAAGTCACTGCGGTTTTCTAACAGAGCACACTCCAATGATTCTCCTCACCTCACTAACAACTCACGGCTTTCTTTCACTATTCAAATACATATTTTTGTAAGACAGAGACTAATGAATGCAATCTTGGCTTAGTTACTAACTAGTTGGGCTGTCTTACTCAAACCATTCAAAATCAGTATGTCTTAATTTCTATAGCTAAACAACAAGGTACAATAAAGTAACTTTATTAAAGGTTTCTTCCCATGTTAAATATCCATGATTCTCAGGTTAGCAAAAAACAACTATGTTCTGGAAGATTACATTAGAGACTCTTTAAAACTGTGCACTTCCATATTTTGTAGATTTAAGAAAGTATCAAAACTATATAGAAAATAAGATAAATTGATGGGCTGATAGAATGAGGAATAACTGGGTAGATATGCAATGAAGCTAGTATAGTAAAATGTTAGTTGTAAGTGATAGATACACAGATATTCACTGTAAAATTATTTCGATTTTCTCTATGTTCAAAACATTTCACAATAAATCACTGAAAATGGTATCAATAGCACGTATGATATATACATATGTGTGTGTGACATATATACAGATATAAAATACACATACATTAAATTAAATCTGAAATACTCCAACTACTCATATTTGGAGTTCTTTATTTTTTTTTAAAGATTTTATTTATTTATTTTTAGAGAGGGAAGGGAGGGAGAGAGAGAGAGAAACATCAATGTGTGGTTGCTGGGGGACATGGCCTGCAACCTAGGCATGTGCCCTGACTGGGAATCGAACCTGCGATGCCTGGTTCGCAGCCGGAGCTCAATCCACTAAGCTACACCAGCCAGGGCCATATTTGGAGTTCTTTAAAATAACTGTACTCGCACGGTCTCTATGACACAGCTTCCTGATCCTTCTGGCATGACTGGCTACAATTTTTACTCCGTAGGCTTCACTGTGTATTTTTGCAAAGGCTGGGAGCATTCCACGGTGAGTCTGGAGCATGTCGGATTCGCTGCAACTGCAGAACAGCTGGGGCGGCAGCTCACAGTGGCCCTGCAAAATGTGGTCTGAATCGATTAAAAGCTTGTGAATTGACTATAAACTTTATTCTCCTGTTTGAAGATGTTAGGAATAAATAAGGGAGATGATATTGCTTAGTAATTCCTAGCATTAAAAAATCAACACCCCATTTGAGCCTGACTGATTTATACAATGCCTCCTCTTTGATTTATTCATTACATATGCATATCATTTCAGCTATCATTAAGAGAACTAAATCAAACACTTTTTGGCGCTGAACTGCAACATTTTGCTCTTTGAGCGAACAGACAGTAGAGACACTCCCTGTGCTCTTACGTGGAACGCGGTACGACATTATCACGTGGAGGTTCTGTGAAACAGTTTTTGTCTTGCCACCTTGAAACCAGCACTTCAGATGCAGTGGAACTACTAGCGGCCCCCTTGTTCCAAGGCCTCCCAACGGGAATGGCAGTGGTACTATCTGAAGAGGCTGACCTGTGGGCATGGTAACAGTTAGAAGGAGGGCCGCTCTGCACAGTAGCGGCAGAAAGGCCGGCAGGATTAGCGGGGACACCCAGCTCCAGTGAAAGCAGAGCCCGGAAGAGATAGTGTGGCCCAGAAGAGAGTGTCCCTTTCTAGGGGGCAGGAAAAACTGGCAGATGGATCAGCTGAAAAGACTTTTCATGTTACAGTTCAGTGACACACTGCTAGCGACACACTTCACTACCTGAAGGTTGTAGGCATAGGATTTCTAGCAATATGAGATGGGGCTAAGAGCCAGTGCTACACAGAATATGCATGCTTGCACATACCTGTGCTCACACACACACGCACATCTCTCTGTATTTCTAACATTTACAACCAATCCCTTTCCATTTGGAAACTGATGAAGTACGTGGTCACTTGAGGAGAGGTCCTTGACTGAGGCCACAGCCCCGTCCTCCACACCTGGATTCTGTCTCTCCCACTCCGACTCCACCTGCGCCCACACGCCCTACGAATCTGCACCCCACAATGGTCCTGGCCATCCACATGAGACTGTGAGTCCTTGTTTTGTCATTGAAAGCTCTTACAGTTAATGCAATGCCTCCATATACCTTCAGAGCTCAGGTGAACAGATATCGTGCAAATGTTTTTCTTGCTCTTGCTATTTGATTGCCATCTGCTACTGCCCAGAGTGTCGCACTGCAAAACGGCAGGTGATACAGAGCCCTTGCACACTGGTCCTACTGCTCTGCTGCCCCAAGCTGCTCTACTCTCCAGTATCCTCTACTCAGTGCGGGGTGCTCACTGGTTCTCTTTGGCTTTCACAGATAAAAGCATCTTACTTGGAGCTGATCATTGTTAGACTTTCCAGTACACCTTACGTTCTTCCAATAATGGCACCTCTGGTTGAAAAGTGTCTGCTTGCAACAAAGTAGCATCTTACTATGGCTCCGTCAGTGAACAGAGGCAAAGCTGCCATGCACGCATGCATGTATCACAGTTGTACACCTTATTTAATCTTTACAAGAGTCTTATAAGAAAAGTAGGTCACAGGAAGTGCTGGTATTTCCATTATACAGTTGGAATCAAATAGCTCTGTGACTTTTCCATGGTTACCTCAAATTAGTGACTTAGAGGCATTGGGGCTTTGAAGGATGAAGTAGTCAGTTCTGACCATCTCATTTCTGCTGTCATAGAATTATGTAATATTAACATGTTACTTGTCTAAGTAACTTTCTTAAAATGTTCTTGAATACTAGTCTGTTGCCCCATTCAGAAGTTTGGTTTGTACTCCAACACAGTCAACAGAGGCTGGCAGACACACACAGCAGCTGCGGAGCAAGGGCAACAGCCAGCATCTGCTATGTCCCGACTAGTGACTGGATACTTTATGCACATTATTTCAATGGCAACTCGGAACAGTTCTTTAGTATGGGTATCAATATTTGTGTTTTACAAGCATTAAGATGAGATCCAGAAATTACATTCATACACCTGCTAGGGAACAGATATGGGATTTGAACAGACACTGGAGGTCCCTTCGCCCTCCAGACTGAATGATCTTTCCAATACACCCTTCTGGACCCCAAGGTGTTTGGAATACATGATCCAGGAAACACCAGCCAACGTGGGAATGTTTGAAATGCTTTCAAACAGACCTGGCAAATGATTGTCCAGATGAATAATTCTTTTTTTTAATGATCTTAAATGTTTACCTTTTCCCCAGTTTTTTTAAGATATAATCGATACCAACACTAAGTTGAAAGTGAACAATTCTTATGGCAAAGAAATGTGTCAATTTAAGGGTCAAAATACATTGCTTAAGCTAAAATCACTAACAGTTTTCCCCACTTATTGATTCCAATTCTATCCCTACCAACCCCCATCTATCATTTGAAGGCTCACAAAAAGTGACTCTTCTGATTTACTGCATTTTAGTTATTTGAAAAGAGCTATTTCCCCCTGAATTTTTCCTCTGTGGTTCAAATATCTACAGTCCATTTTAGATGGTACACTAGCAAATGACCTACCACTGATTGACCTATCACAGGTAAAACAACCTATTACCTGATAGAAATTTAGAACTCAGAGAAAATTTTCAGGTATAATATTTTATGTCCATTATATTGATGCAAAAACAAACACTGAGGGCAGGCCTAGCTAAGTAATTTTAAATAAAAATTAGGCTCTGTTTCTTCTAAGAATAAAACTACAACAAGGATGGCAGCTGCGCACTTGCATGTACACGCATGAAGAGTGGTTCCGGCCTCACCGACACGCGTGAGAAGAACACGCTGTAGAGGGTTTTTAAGGGGGCAGCCGACAGGCTCGTGACGGATAAATGAAACACAGAATCTTTTGCTTATTCACTTTGCTATCCCAGAAGTATCTTCTACATAATGAAGATCAAGGAATACTTGTTGAATAAATGCTTTTCTTAATAATCATGACAGACATTTTGAGATAAATCATTATAGTTTAGGATTTGGTTTTCCTACTTATCAATTTCCTCATGCTTCCATAACAATTTCCAAAACTTGGATGGCTTAACACAACAGAAATTCATCCCCTCATAGTTGTGGAGTCTAGGGGTCAGAAATTAAGGTTTTAGAAGCACTATGCTCCCTCCTAAACCTTCAGGGGAGGATCCTTGACCCTTCCCGATTCTGGCAGCCCACCCCAGGTGCTCCCTGGCTTGCCACTATTCGCAGCTGATTGAAGTTTCTGGTCCTGTAATCACACGGCATTTTCCCTACCTACATCTATCTCTATGTTTCCTGTAAGGAACAGTCATGTTGTATTGAGGGCCCGTCCTACTGCAGGATGGCTCCATCTTAACTAATCACATCTCCCACCATATTTCCAAATAAAGTCCCATTCTAAGGGACTTCAATATATTTTTGAGGAGATACAATTCAACACATAATATTCACTAACATGAAAAGCCTTACAGTAGTAAAAGGAAGTACCTAACATATCCTCATGTCTGTCTGTAAGATGGGCACACTTCATCTGCGCCCGAGTCCAAGTGTGCCTCGGTCCAACAACTAAGTGCATCTTCACGTTCATTTCCCATGTGGCGTTAGCTTTCACCAGCCAGAACAGGCCCACAGAAAGACACTGGCATAATCTAGGAGGAGGATCACACCTCCATTCAATCAGAAGTCAAAATAAATTAGGATTTAGGATATGTAACAAGGTTACCTCAATCTGTTTCTCTGAACCACTTGTAGAATTAATAGCCCATCACTCTTCTCCACTGGTAAGTAACATAAGAAAGTCAAACTCCATGAGGGCTCTCTTTCTGAGTCCATTGTACCTCTGACAGTTAGACTTTAGGGGGTCCGTACACTTCTTGAAGCTGTATGAAGCATGTTTGTGTGTGAGCATAAATGCATTGTCCTTGGAAAACATTCCTAGCTTTCTTCAGAGCCCTGTGGGTGGGTCCTTGCCCTCCCAAAGATGAGAGTCACTAATCACTGACCTAGAATAGGTAAATCAAGATGATTCTAGGCAAAAGAAGGGGGGAGGGAGAAGAAGGAGGAGAATAGGAGGAGGAGGCAGAGCAAAAAGGAGGATGGAGAGGAAAGGAAAAAATGAAAAGAAAAGGAATGTGGGCTACGGCATCTCTCCACGACTTAGCCCTGGTTTTCTAACTTTAAGTCTTTGTGGTAGAGGGTAAAACCTTGAGGTTCAGTGCACTAGAGCCTTAGGTGTATTTCCTTCTAAGCTTTGTAACTTTTCAACTACTTTTCCAGTTTTAGATCATGTCTATCCCATTACTCATTTCCTTATCGCCATAAGCTCTGCTTTGCAAATAATGGTTAGATTTCTGATCGTCAAATCAATAGTGAAATTTCAGGATGGACCCTGAGCCAGTGTGATGTTTCACTCATCAAACACTTAGTTGGGCTTATTATGTTCTCTCAAGGCACTGGATCAAGAAATGGCAATGTAAAGATTTTTAAAAAGGACTGGTCTTCTGATCTAATACTGCTCACAACTTAGCCAGCATTTAAAAAACTCTGATATGCATAGGACTCTCCCCAGGCTCGTGGTTAAAGTGCAGATTCTGGGGTAGGTAGGGGGGGAATTCTGAGGTTCCAGGAGGCACCTCCACAGCTTTGTCTGCAGACGATGTCTCACAGAGCAAGTGTCCGGAGTGGCCCTCCTCAGCCAGCTCTGGGACAGAGGTCTGAGGGCTCTCACCGTCCGTTTTAGGTACTAAACTTTATTTGCTTCAATGCCTGTAGAATGGTGCTGGTTGTCTGCCTTCCTTGAGAGAAGTGGGAAAATAATCTTTAAATCATTTGCTGTCTTCTTGTTCAAGCAGAAACTTATATCAGGATCGAATTCAGGTTTAAGAAACCAAGAGTCTGTTCAGTGATTTAGACAAAGAGAGGCTATTTATCTCAGACAGCAGGAGTCAGGAATCAGCTGGTGGAACAGCGCTCCAGGGGACACACTCCTTTTCCCCTCCAGCTGGTCTCAGCGTGTACAGGCAGAGCCTCACAGCCGCAGCCGTGGTCTCAATGTGGGGGGAGGGCTGCCGCTGCGCCAGGCTCACATCTGCTTTCCAGGCAGAAGCAAGAAGGGAAAAGAAACATCTGAAGGATAGTGCCCCTAATAAATGTCCCTTTTTAAAGGTTTCTCAGCAGATAATCTCAGGGACTTCAACTTCATCTTTTTGTGCAGGACTGGGTCATGGGACCACCCTTCACTCTAAGCAAAAATAGGAAGGTGAGTGCTTGAACTCCAGCTCTGGAGCTTCTGAAGGCGAAGGTAAGAAAGAAGTTGCAGATGGCTTTGAAAGAGTCCATCCACGGCCTCCGCCACGCTCATGAAATTCCACTGTCACAAGCAAAACAAGAGTTACCTGTGTTAAACTTTAAAACAGTAACATACAGCAAAGCTTCTTTTAAAATGTCCAGACTTTCCAGAACTTCACGGTTGTGATGCCAGATGCCGCCTGTCCCGATGACACACCGGTCTGGCTGCCTGGGCCGCCCACCCGCTGCAAGTACAAGTGCACCCCCCCACCTCCACCCGGTCTCCCCAAGTAACTTCCCCAGCTTTACAAATGCCCTTGTAAACAGAAATGACACCTTAAGGCACATGTAAACATATATATATTTCACTTTTATCTGAACATAAAATTATTTATAAGGACATGAAATTATGAGTGATCTTAATATCCTCAGTTACTTACAGACAAATAAACCATTTGGAATAGATTATTTAAACACAGCTTTCCTTTTCCGTTTAAAAGTCAAGTTCTGGTATTTATAGTTAGTTGTCTGTCTGGCTTAAAAAAAAAACACGACTCCATCAGAAAATGCAGTGAAAAGGTGATGAGTAGAGAACTGATGCCGACGTGTCACCGGCACGCCCCAGGTGCTGACACGGGTCAGTACCGTCAGCCCTCACGGCAACATAGCAACACGCTGAGGGCATCACGCATTCCATGTCCCTAATGAGGAAACCGAAGTTCAGGGAAGTAACTGCTGAGGGTCACACAGCTATGAAATGCAGGACTGAGCTTGAATATATTTACACACACATGCACACATATACATGTATATGAAATAGTGACCAGCCATAAAAAAGAATGAAGTCCTGCCATTTGCGATAACATGGATCGACTCACAGACTATCTCACTAAGTGAAGTGACTCAGACAGAGAAAAGCAAATACCATGTGGTTCCACTGATGTGTGAAATCTAAAAAGGACAAAACAAGTGAACCAGCCAAATAAAACAGAAACAAACTCACAGATATGGAGGACAAACTGGTGATTGCCGGAAAGGAGGGGGTGAGGGAATGGGCACAAAAGGAGAAGGGGATTGAAAAGGACAAACTTTCGATGATAAAATGATTCATGGGAATCTAATGCACAGCACAGGGGGCAGTCGGTAATACTGTAATAATTGAGAACAGTGACAGTTCCTAGACTTACTGTCTCGATTATTTTGTAAGGTATCTAAATGTTGCATCGCTATGTTGTACACCTGAAATGAATACAATATCGCATGTCAACCCCAATGAAAAAATAAACCATAAAAAGTTAAAAAAAAGAAAGAAGGCTCCAGTGGGGTAAGAGACAAGAAAACAGTGATCCATGCCTTATGATAAATACCTGAGGTTCTAGGGGGGCAAAGAGGAAAACAGTTATTGACATCACTTTCAAAAAGCGTCATAAACTAGTAACTCATTTCTTTAAAATCCATTCCAAATGAACAAAACATTAGGCTTCAGTCTATAGGTAAAGCCCACTCTCCCTGAAAACTTCCCACGTTGAAATGAAGCATGTTAAAAGAAGACAGACACAGAGGCTAGCTCTAAATGAGTTGAGATGTTGCACTGGAAAAAAAAAAAAAACGGTTTTGGTTAAGAGAAAGGATAAACAGCTTATGGTTTCCAAGCTTCTCGTGTTTAGAAGAGGCAGCACACCATGGAAAGCGCGCATGGGCGCAGACAGTTAAAAGCGGAGCAGGAAGGGCGGGGGCAGAGCTGAAGGAGCAAGGAGCGTCCTGATGGCCCCCTGGGCACCAGCAGGAAGGCGGAGGCTGCGGACAGGAATCAGAAGTATTTGATGGCTCAGAGGCAGGCGCACAGACGGGGAAGAACGTAAGTAAACACAAAGGTCACGAGGTCAAGGCACACCCTGCGCCCTGCTGGCTGTGGGGAGGGACGAGGCTGCAAGCCAGGCACCAGCCCAGTGCAAAGCTCCTCCATCTCTAAACAGCAACCTTGGCAGGAAGCATAGATCATGCCATTGTGTCCGCTTTCTTTCCTGTGTTGTAGAAGGATTTTATGACTGAACTTCAGACAGAAGACATGTAGGAAAAAAAATTAGAGGACCCAGAGCTTGGGAAACAGAAGGAAGGTTGCCTTGAGCCTCTGCCTCCTACCAGCCTTCCCTACAGGTCAGGTTTTCAGGCTAATAATGTTCATTCCAGTTTCAAGGCCTGGAACCCAAAATGTGAATTTTGATATCAATATCTAAAGAACTAGATTGGCACAGTTAATGTGTTTTTTTTTTTTTTCATTCAAAACTGATTATCACAGTTGGATGCAGCCTGAAACTTAGGGTGAACCCTCAAGGTCTCTTGGGTTCTGCTCTGCATGAAGTGTGACCACACGGTGAGTTTCTCTCCAAAGGCAGGCAAGCAGAAGTATCGGCACTGCATCCTAGCCAGGATCTCAGGGCAGGAGGTGCCCTCACCCCACATGCTCCCCTTCCGTTTGGTGGGCTCCAACGCTGAGAGCACGTTGCCTTCGGAAGTGCCGTGAGGAGAGTGGCTGACCCACCCTGAATGGCCTCCTGCAGAAGATCCTTGGCCGCTCTGGACTGTTATCTTGGAAAGGAATAAACTTCCTCTTTAACTCACCAAGTTGGCAGGATCTTTGCTAAAATAGCTCATTCTAACTAATGCTAGAGAAGCTGGTCTTCATCACAAGTCATGGGAAGTCATTTAAAGATTTTAAACAGAGAAATAAATCATCAAGTCAATATTTTGAAAAGTTCCCTCCGTTTGCAAATTGGAGAATACGTTGGGTTGGCTGAGAAAGAATTAGGGGGAAAAGCAGAAAAGCCACTGCAGAGTGCAAGTGAGAAAATGGTTGGAAGCAGCAGAAACCGAGGCGTGGATGGACTCAGAAGACCTGAGTCATGTTGACAGACTGGTGCTGTATCGGATGTGAAAATGTGCAGCTAAGTGTCTACCAAGACTTCTACTTCCCAGGCTTTGGGCATTCTCTCAGCAAGCAAACACAGAGAAAGTCCAAGTTCACATTTGGACAAATGTACAAAGCGATGTCCTTATTATATACAAAGGGAAGTCTCTATAAAAGGGAAGTCTTGTTCTATAAAAATCAAAGGAGAATTAGAAGTACCTAATAGTTAGCCTTAGCAAGGTGCCCCTCTGAAACAGTGTGCTAAAGGTTAAGGTCCTGAAGCCTGGAGTTGAACCCGTTCCCTAGGTAACTCCCTGGGTCACAGAGGATGACTGCTTCACTCTTGGTTCCCCAATTTTTATCTACAAATTGGGGAAATAATCACATCCGCGGCATAGGTTTGCAACGGGGATGAAATGCAAGAATCCCTGTAACGCATGTAGAAGGACGCCACCCTTGGAAAGGACTCATTCACCGCTGCTTCTCATGCCGCAGTCACATAACCACATCCCTTACCCAGGGCTGTCAGTGTCATCAGCAGAGCGCGTGCTCGTAGGAAGCCACACATACTCAGCTCGGGTATTATTACGTTTAGAACACGTGCTGCACACAGGCAAGTCAATTTCACGGACCTACCTGATCACTGAATATCTCAGGCAAAGCTGAACACCAAGGATCCCGTTTTTTTCTACTTTCATTTTGGCCCATTTGTTTTTGGGCCTGTTTTGTTTGTTTGTTTGTTTGTTTGTTTTAGATACAAACTCTTGACCCTTTCTTACAGGACTCTGCATTTAACCCCCACTGTACAGACAATATTCTTCCATAACCACCTAAGTGTTAACCTATTTCCACCACTCCTAAACTCAGCACCCCTCTCTACATACTTTCTCTATCTGATTCTTCCCAGTATCTTTCTGTCTGGTGCGGCGGAGGAGAGCCTCAGCTCATATTTCCCTCGGCGTGATTGAGAGAGGTGTGTTGGGGGAACTAAGATTCTTTTTAATGTTAATATAACAGCAATACACACAATTAGGGGAGTAACCTCTCCATAAAAGCAATACATCTAAATTCAAATGTTCCTTGGGGAGCACTGGAATATGTTTTGAGACTACACAGAGGAGACCCTTTTGAGGTATCAGCTCTATTGCCCACAAAGCAATTCTCTACTGTTTCCTTGGGGAAAAATTCCTGGGCTTCACTGCAAACCAGACTTCCATCTACCTGCTTGCACTAAGACGTCTTCGCCCGAACTGCAGAGTAAAGATAGGGAGGCAGTGTCTGCATCCAGAGGTCTATTTTCTAGCTTTCTACCACCAGACCAGCTCCTTGCCCATCCACGGGTGCCTCAAAGAAAGCTCCCGTGCATCGTAATCAGAATGGCTGGAAAACACGGATGTCGGGACCTACAGACAGATGTGCCAAGAAAAAAAATACATCAAGGAGCAAAGAAAAATAACAACCATGAGAGCGGCAGGAAACAGGAGAAAATAAGAGGAATTCCTCCATGAAATAGATTACATTTTTGACTGCCACAAACTGTGAAATTAGAGAAACTATTTCCTCCATGAAATAAAAGCTTGAAGAGCTTCTAAAGACTCAAAGACAAGCTGATATACAAAGAAGGAAATAAGTATTGGATGGCAGGTCCTATTAGAAAAAAACAGCAAGGCCCAGTAGGGATGGTAAAAGGAGTGGCGTTCAGGTGGCGATGACAGGCCCCACCAGGGAGAGGTGACTGGGACAGAAGAAGGGGAGAAACAGGAGAGGTGCAAGGCCTCTGACCATGTGCACGAGCCAGGCCCGCCGCTGTTAAGGTTCTGAATTGGACTGATGCTCTTTCTCTGTGTTAGTAGCTGGTGTTAAGAAGCAGCTACATCAGGTTTACATGAAGTGACCCTTGACTAGTACAACTGTTGAGTTTGAAGTGGACATCCTAGAATTAAAAACAAAACAAAACTGGATGAAAACATAGGAAATTACATCCTGACCTCACTAGGATTTTATCATTTTAATGTTTGTCTTGCAAACAGTCCGGTAGTGGCTGGATCAAAACGTCTAAATCCAACAGGGCATTTCAGATTCAGGTAGGAAGTGGGCATTTGCAGTAGATTCTTGACGAGACTTTGGTGGCCACTCTATCCGGATAGAAGTGGTCCTGGGCACATGTTCAGGAAAGGGCTGCTTCCCATCTGCCATCTGTTGGAGGGAAGCTTCATTAGAAGTATTTACTGCAGGCTCCTTGCTTCCTATCTTCCACACAGAAGAAGCGCAACTATGGTGCGGCATCAGTACTTCTTGGAGAAAAACAAAGATTAGAAGTGTCTTCTAGTTTGACAGAAAAGATAATAAGGAACCAAAGAAAGTGACTGGCAGAAATTCAAATAAATAAGAAAGTTATGTTAAAAGATTCAGTAAGAGGATGTTAAATTACAGGGAAATGTTCGGTGTGTTTATTTTTTAACAACTGAGATAGCATTTTAAGAGAATGAAACGCTTCCAGTTATTTAAATGGCTTTGGTACACAACTGCCTTCACCATAGGGGTTATAAACTCAAGTCCCTTTCAAGTTCAAATACTTTTGATCTCTCAGCTTCACTTTTTATTGAGTTATGCCTCTAAAAAGACCTCAAAGAATTCTGAAATCGCACAGTGACAGTGAAGCGCCTCAGCTACGCCAGCGTCTGCCTAGGCAGCAGGTTGTCTTGGAACCAGGAAATTAGGTGCCAAGTATACCTGGTGTTTGCCTATTGAATAAACCAGTTCCTACTAAAAGACTTATTGCCCATGACCTTCTGTAATAACACTCAAACAAATGCATCCAAAAATCTGAATTTCAAAGTTCTGATCCTGAGTTCATCAGCTTGAATCAAGGAGAGAATGGCATTTTAAAATGCATGCAGTCTGACAGTCCCGAGCAGTCTCCAACTTGTTGCGTTTTCTGGAGCAGCACAATATACCCTTA